>VNJS01000912.1:0-46267 GCA_008042575.1 Drosophila watanabei
TCCAGCTGCATGCAGCTCCTCCGTGGCGGAGCGCCCTGCAAACCTCATTAACTGGCAACACAATAGGCCACAATGCAGCTGCCATCCTCACGCCCAAGCACCTCTCACCGATCCCTGCCAGCTATGGCCAAACATACCGTCATATATGTATGCAAATTAGTTTACCAGCCACACGCCACTGTTCTAATATTTTTTTATGGGACTGAATTAAATTCAAATAGTGCCATTGTGCTTCCGAATAATAACAGATATACCCGTACACACCGGATATGTTTATTATACGACCCTCGAGCGTAGATAGCACCTAAATAATGGTGCCACTCTTGGGTGGTTTAGCAAGCTGTAGCTTTACAAAGTTTTAATTACAGTCCAAGTAACGTTTTGTTTTACCAGCTGGGAGATCCTTTTAGAGAAACCTCCGGGTTATTTAAATTTAAATGTAAGGAAAATAACTATACTTTGCATGACATTATATAAACACTTTTATTTTACAAAAATATAATGCATAAAATATCTTTTAATTCAGAAACCTTTTCTAAGTTTTATTAGGTAAATAAACTTGCACACTAAATATAAATAAATATACTTTTCGGATAATTTGGTAAAGGCATTCCCTAACATCAACTATAAGTAATATTTTGTGCGACTAGAAAATGAAATGTCATCAAGCTTTGAACTTTTCCAACTAAATAGGACTTCAATAAACTAGAAAATGCAACGACATATTAGGCATAAATCGAATTAAATCGGTTCCAATTCGCCAAGTTTGAAAGAAACCTTAATGCTAAATTGACCCATGGCTCTTCTCAGCTCTCATTATTGTGTCGAAATTTCGCTTTAATTATGGATAAGTAGAAATTAACCGAAAACAAGGCTATTAATGTGACAAACGAATGCCGCCGCATGACCGAGTTGAACCTGTGCCCCAATAAATTATGTAAAACGGGGAAAATCTCACTCCATTCTACTCTCTAACCCGAAACTGCATTCCTTCGGGATATTTGCCTGAATATTAAAGCATATTCCTTAAACAACGCTACACTTGAAAGAATATTTTTGGCAATTAATTTATATTTTTTCCTTCAAGTTTGTATACAAAAAGAAAGTTTTAATACCACATAAATCCTTACCATGTTCAGTTTTTGCAACTTAATCCAATTAGAGACATTTCGCAGAGGCTTCCATAGACCATTCGTAAACTTCATCAGAAGCTCATTCATGCAAATGGCGAGAATGAAAAGGGATATGCCCAAATTGTTCGTTTATGTTCGTTTCTGCCTGCCAATTAGCAAATTAAATCGAGCACAAATTGCACTTAAATTATATAATTGGATGTTTCGCCTGTTTCACCAATCAACGACAGACGCGAAATGCAAATGCAGAGAGAGCGAGGTCGTAAAAAGGTTAACATACATTTTTATTATTGTCTTGTTTTCCCGCATGTAGTTGGTGTTCAAAAAGTAATTTTCATACTTTTTCTCACGAGGTCATACGAATTTGCTAACGAAAATGTTTCTGCTTAATTTTTAGTTTTTGTTTTGTAGCCGCAAAAATGTAATCCGAATTGAGAAAAGTTGCCAAAAATATTTGCAGTTCAGCTTTAGTTCAGTTTCAGCTAAATCTGAAGAGGATAATTGTTTTTCCTGTGGCTCCTGATGGCCACACACATATTTCCGATTTATGGCAATAAAATCACGTTTTAATCTGCAAGATTTCCTGCAATTCGGCCGGAAGATATTTTCATATTTTAGCTCGACCACAGGCTATGAAAACGATAAAGTTTCGATTGACCTGACTAATTAATTGGATGCCAAAAGTGTTTTAGGCCGTAAAGGGGGAAAACTTGCCACACATAGCATATGGCTTTTTAATAATCTCGTGCTCCGTCGGGCTCTGCGGCAGGGCTTAAATCGTTAAAGTGGCAAAACTATAAATCCCCAGAACCCTGCACAGTATGCAGCACGTATGTAGGTGGAGGAGACGAGGTGACAGTGCGGTCGGTGTCATGGCCAAACTGCCTGTCAGCCCGCCGCAGTGCATCATTAACAGCCCTGAGCTGGGTAATAATGCCGACAACAGATGTGGCCATCGCTCAGTCCTTCCATCTGAGACCCGAGCAGGACTCGGCAGCGGCAATCAAATTTGGCGAAACTAACGAACTGTAAATTCACTTCACAGAGGGAAGTTTAGTCGCAGTTCATCGGGGGAATACGGTGATGAAGTGAAATTACTTTTGGCAAATGCTGGCAAAAGTGCAAAGTTCTTTCAATAAAATGCACCCTCCATTGTGGTTTCCAAAATTTGAACTTTGCGATATCCTTGGACCGAAAATCTTGCTCTGGTGAGCATGTAATTAATAGCAGTTCAGAATTTCATTTTAATTGAATCTCGTTGGCCTTAGGGCAAGCCAAATCATACTTTCCCTGGATCGAGGACTCCATGCCCAGGCAGGGTACTAAAAAGTCATGTTTTGAAGCCAGTTTGGGCGCTTTGGTTATAGTTTGCAATGCTGATATGCGGTTAGCACAGTGGGAGCTGCCAGCAACCGCACGGACGAGCTGACACAACTGACACACAAGCCGCTAAGCTGGGAACAGTCACACCCAGAAGTACACGGCCCGAAAGGGAGGCGTTGTGGGAGCGATAGGAAATGCACTTTGTGTAGACTTTGCCACTTGATTGCGCCTAAGGATGCACCAAATTTTTCTTTCCCTGACGAAGAAAAACTTGAGATTATCCTTCTTTCAGTAGCCATCCTCCGGAACACTGAGTTAGAGCCCCGAAAAGTTTCGGCAAAGTTTATATAAAGAGCCCCTTGGCCCGAACATGCAAATAGAATTAATTATAAATTTCTGCCTTTGTTTCGCTCTTTGTCCAATATATTTTCCTACTCTTTAAGTCGTTCAAGTCGCCAACTATGTTGGTCGTAATTACGTGGCAGTTACCAGATATTTAGGGGAGCTAGCGAACCCTAATAGCACTAATTGAACAAAAGGCAGCCAGGAGCTAAGCCAACCTGGGATCTGGCACTTTGGAGTGCCAGTTTGAGCCCCACTTAGTTGCACGAACAATTAAATCAGAAAACACACAGACACATCAGCTGGCTGTCTGGTCTGTCATATGCAGGATTTCACACACGATCTCGGTGTCGTAGAACAATTGCTCACCCACATACCCACATTTGTGCTGCGATAAAAATGTGTGTTAGACATTGCCTTCCCAGAGAGTTGTTTGTGAGATTTTTACATCCTGCTTCCCCTCTTTGCCGGTTCAATCTGTGGAATCCTTTGATGCTACTCATTGAAAAGGTACATTTGATTGCAAATCAACTTGAGTCATACATCTTAATCCTTAAACTTTCTTTCAAGTAAAAAATAAATTAATTGTAACTAGTTGGTCTTAATCTATCAAAGTATATAGATGGGCAGTTTTAAAATTCACATAGAAATACTCTACTCAAGTGATTTTAAATAAATTTGAATGATTAAATTCAAGATTTATGGTAACCTTTTTCCATAGCATATTTTTGAGGGCTTAAACCAAACGCTCTGCAAAAGAGTAAGTTGCATTCATCTCTTAATGCTCTTACTCGTTATCGTTGTACACATTCCTGTTCCTGTTTGTTGTTTTCATTTATAGTCATTGCCCGGAGCTCACCACCCACACACACACTTACACACAGTCACCATGAGACGCTTACGCACATTCAGAAGGAGCCGCAGGCATGCCGCATATTAAGTGCGGCCCACCCGGAGTATGAGCAATGCAATAAAAAGGCAACAACAGATGGGGCGACAGCGAGGGGAAAATAGCCGAGTATTAACTGTTTTTATTTATTAATTTCAATAAGAGTAATGCTTAAAGAATTGATTTTATTCATTGCATCTGCTGTTTGCCTTCTGCCTCCTGTTGGCACCAGAGAGGGGGCAGAGACGCAATAGCGTGCGGCTTTGTCCCTTAAGCCAGTCATTGTACTTTTTCCGGTCGTGTCCTTGTCCGGAGCAATCAACATTGGCATTCTTCGGCTTGCTCGATGGCATTCCCGCAGCACTTCTTTTCCTTCCTTTCTTCTTTGTCACCAGTAGCCAGGCAGCCAGCCAGTCAGCCATTTCCATTCGCTGGAAAGTGCCGGAACGGAGCTGGACAGCCGGAGAGAGAGATGGGCAGGACGGGGGGAGCATGCTTAACATTTTCACCATGCAACTTCATTTGACTCATTTGCGCTTTATTGACAATTTATATGGATTGCCGAGCTGCGCTGAAAGCCTGCAATGTCAGTAAAATGTTCATGTAAAAGCCCTTGCTGAATATAAAGATGGGCAAAGTGGCTGGCAGCAATGAATAGGAATTTAATTTCAATTTCAAAAGGACAACGAGTGCAGACTCCCTTAAATCGATAGCAGTAAGGGAAAGGGCCAAAGCCGACTTAAGTCGCCCTTTCAGTGCCTGCCCTACGGCAGTATCATTGGGCCACCGCGACTTCAATGGCATCAGGCGGGAGTCAAACTAATAGATTTCCGTCTGATTGCAATGCCCGTTAGCTGCTTATCTTGTCAGCCATCTATCAAACCATCAATTCGACAGACAGACAGCCTAAACAGGAAATTGCAGGAGCAATGCGTGGCAGGAAGAATCTAATTTATGGCCACCGCACGGACCGACTGAGTGCCACAATTGGTTATGCACAAAGCGATCCTGTTATGGGTGCTAGTTCCTAGTCTCACTCTTCCTTTCATTCCCAGTTGGTTTAACCCGAAAATTGCTGGCACAACACACAGTCGGATGTATGGCAAACAATTATGAAAAAGTACACCATGGCTTGCACACAAAATATATGCGCAGGGCGGGGATAAAGTGATGGGCAACAAGTGCATTTCATTCTCTCATTCTACCGAAATTTCGGTCTCATCCCAGTGATTTATTAAGTTCAAGTCCTAGATGGGCGATGGAAAAAAGGTTGGAGCGACAAGAAAAAAAAACGGGTGGACACAGATGGGAAGGGAGATAAAACTGAAATATGAAGGCAGGCGACCCGAGCAGCACTGCTACAACGAGCACTTTATGCGCACCACGCTGCGTATGCGTATTATCCGGCCGCCCCATGCATGCGTTTGCAATCTTAGCTAAGGCTGGACACGAGGCACAGGAGGTTGGACAACACGGATGGAGTATAGAGCAGCGGACGACTGCATCTCGCCATAGTTGAAATTCAAATTGGATTTGCGAATGTAATGGACAACGAACAAATATATGCAGTCCGGTGAGAGTTGAGAAAACGAGAGACTAGAGCTTTTAGCTCGAACACATGCCGGTTCCCCAGACTAGACCACGTACAATATGACACCCCATTGTTGATTATGATTTATTATTCGTATGCGTCTGCGAAACTTTTAATTTGAGAGTGACAATGGACAGAAAAAGGTAATGAGAACAGAGATTAAAGTCATAGGACTAGAAGTATGATAACCTTCCAGGAAAAACGAAATTCCTACACGCCAAATACTAAAGGAACTTAGGATATATCTTACACTATTGTAAAAGATACCACTAATAGTAAAGGTAAACAATATAATACTTTGCTTAGAAACACAGAATAAAAATTACTAGCAGAATTTCACACATTTAGCCTAAGAAAGCCCCTTCCTTCTTGATAAAATCAATCAATTTAAGCACTTTCTTTCATTTTCTTTCATTTTCTAATCTAAATGTAGTTTGAAATTTCACACTTCTACTCTACACTGAGAAAACAATTTTTCGATTAGCTTCATAAGGCAGTAAACCACTGACAGTTGCATAATGAAATAATTGTCAATTGCAAAGCATTATTTAATATTTTACTTTTTACTTCTTGAAGTAAATCAAATCACTGCAGCATAAAGTATTATAAAATAATATAATGAGAGAACAATTATGTTTACGATTTATGCCTTTTTTAATACTTTGACTCACGCAGTGGCTGCTGTTCTGCCTCAGCACCCGTCGACGTCGGCGTCGCTGCCCAACAGTGTTGACAGGTGATGAAAGCCAGCTTCTGAGAAAAAAGAAGCTAAATATAAAAAAGTACATTATTATACCCTTGCAGGGTACTATTTTTTTAATCAGAATTTGGCTATGCCCTAAAGGAGTCATTTCCGACCCTATAAAGTATAAATATTCTTCATCAGTATCAACAACCGAATAAATCTAGCCATGTCTCTCTGTCCATTTCTTAGCAAACAAAACTCTTTAATTTGAATCTGAATATTCGTTGCTGATAGGCTTCTGACTATTCTCATTAGTATAAAAGTTGGAACGGGCAGGATTAATCGACTATATCTGAACAGAAAAAACTATAACTTTTCCCGTTCTTCCCACCATATTGTATTAATTTGTATTTGTTTTGGTTGGCATGGTTATAAAAAGAATCAGCTCTGATTTGTATATTTTTATAAGCCAAAGGGAACTTTAGTTCAAATTATAGAAGGAAATGGTCCTTGTTTCATGCTTATTCGGTCAGTTGGTCTGGTGTTATGTTTTACATCAGCTGCCCGTGTCTATAACGATTATATGCCGTGCAATTCATGTTTCCTAATAGGAAATTCCTATAAAGCAAATCGTGCATATCACGAACTTGATAAGATTTTCCATTTTCATGTATGCTCGATCTAGCCTGAAAAATGCTAAACTGGCAACACTGCTGCCCGACTGCTGCTCTGCCGCTTCGGCATCTGTTCGGCTCTCGGCCGTCTCCGTTCGGTTTCGGATTTTCAGTTCGGTTTGCGAGGCGAGCGTGTGCGAAGCGCTCAGAAAACTGCGCACGAAAGACGACGGGACGGATACTTGATTCAAGAACGCGCGTTTTCCAAAATTCGCAGATTCGAGTGCCTAAGATGCGACGACGGCAGCTGGTTTTTTCGAGTGCATAAAAATATCTTTTGTTGTACGCCCAGTGATATCGGCTTATCAAGGGCGGCCAAAGCAGTAGCAACAACCCCAACCCCGACGCGATAAGATAAAAAGCGCATAATTAAATGTAAATAAATGGGATCTCGAGAAATGTGCAGCGGGAGAAGCAAAAGCAAACTATAAATAAACGATTGAGAAAAAGTGAAACTGAAATTGAAAAAAAGAAAAAACAAACTTGTGGGCGACAGACTGATAAAAAACCCCGCCGGCATCCGAAGTGAACTCAACTGAAGTGCTTAACCCATGTCCGCAATTAACACTTGGTCCAGCTCTCGATATTAGTGTTAATCACTGAAAGAAAAAAAAAAACTCTGAAAGCCTTCCGGGCCAGCGAACCACACTCGCACGTCCCCTGATTTGTTTTCCCAATATTTATGGAATTTGCATACATTTGTTTGTCATTGCCGATTGTTTACAATTTCAGTTTACTGTGCCAGCAAATATATTTGATTTATGGCACAAGCTTGCCAATGTTATAGGCTAACTCCCGGTCAGGCCGAGCCACTAAATATTAAAATGATTTATCCACGTCTAAATCGAGTATTAAACGACTGAATGAATAGAGTTTAAGTAACTCAATCACAATTATTTGACACTTGTTATGGTTGTTGGCATGGAAATAAATTTAATTGCTGATTTATTTCAAAGATTTGTTTGCCCCTTTTTCCTAATATTTGCAATTGTCTCCGGGGCAAACATAATTCTAAGTTGATAGCCAGTAGCTAGATCTCAGAGACCAGTCGCAGTAGACAAACGTGTTTGCTGCTGCAAAACACACAAAAAACTGGGGTTCAACCTGCATGCATATATTTGGCTTACGTTCTTTTCAGGTTTCGTTTAATTGCTTTGCCAGAGAAATATTTTTAGCACAGACAGGGAGCCGGGATATTTGATTTGAAGACACATTCCCCGCGCCAGACAGTGAAGCGAAGTGCTCAAATTGTTTAAACTATCGATGCGAGTGGACACATCCCGGGGGGAAGGCTCTGGAGTTTCGATTGAACAGGGGGGTCGCCCGGCAGTGCAGTACTGACAGCCGACGTGTTGAACTTGAAATACAATTTGTAAAAAATGTTGTGTTGCCGCTGATGCTGTTCAGCTATTTGTAAGTGTTTTTTTGCCTGATCGATACCGAGGGTATATTCATGTTTCAGAGTGAAATAACAGCAAACAAATAAGTTTTATAACTAGGATTTGAAATTTCTAAGAGGGTTTTTTAATACATTAAATAAATAAGGCAAGATTTTAAATCCGAATTTAATATCTACAGGAATTAAAAAAGGAAGGAATTGAAGGGGTTTTATTTTTTGAAATTCTTACTTGAGTCTTAGAACCTGAAACAGTTTAAAGAGACTTAACCACTGAAGCAATTGCCAAAAATGAGCAAATATTAAAGTCACTCAGCATTAAAAAATGATTCTGATTGCTCTTTTTGAAAAAGCTGCTTGTTTAAATAGTTATTTTTAATTTCTCAACATCAAATAACTTTTAGTTTAATTTTTTGCTTTAAATAAACATTTCCTTTTATTCTTCATAAAATATCAAACTAATTAAGAGCATCTAAGCTGCGACTGCCGCAAGTTGTGTTTAGTTTTTTGCCATTCAATATTCAACAAAGCTCACATTTGGTTTTCATTTGCTCGCTTTTTTGTTTTGCTTTTTTCGTTCGTTCAATTTTCACAGCATAAAGCGTGCAATGAATGTTCGCCGTAAAAATATTTGCAAAAAAGTTTCCTTGCAAATGGCACACTTTTAGCTGGAAGGCAGCAATGGGGAATTAAATCGCCCCCGCGAAGTGCATTTAATTTATTGGCCCCCAGTCACTGAGCTGTCGCATTCTGTCACCTGAGTCAGGTGTCTCTGAGTGAATCAAAACATGTTAATGGCTAATTCACTTGATTGATAATCGCCCATCGGTGATGTAAATGGGTTGATTTTAACCGAGTATCGCTTCCATCCCACTAATGACATAAACTTTTATGGGGAAGAGCATTAGCTTATAATTAGATATGGCTTTGCCTAATTCTTGAGAACAATTCCACAGCAATTACGCTCCACGGTCGATTACCTAACTCTGAGTATTACGCGGCGTTCAATTGTGTTTTCATTTTGAACAGCGTAAGGCTAAAAATAAAACTAAAAACAAAATACTCACCAAATATGCAGCTCATATTTCTCGCTACAAAAAGCAAGTACGCCAAAGTCTGCTGGGCCAGCACAAAATCCAATCGAAGACCGAAAGAGACCAAAACAAAAATATTAGCCAACAAATAAAAAGAGAGTAGTAATGACCGCAAAGAAGGCTATTAATGAGGAGATCAAAATCGACTTATTAATACCCTAACGCCCCGACCGAAATATATTATGATTAATACGGGCCAATTAATAAATTTGAAACCAGTTTTGACCAGATTCGAGCAAAGCCGAGCAGCATGAATGGGGATTTGAGTGAATCGCTCAATGGATTGTCCATAAATCTCAATCAGAACTAATTTCGTAATTAGGCAAATGATCGAGTTAACGACAGTTAACGGTGCCAGGTTGGCAGCTCGTTCAAAATGGAAAGCGAATCAGCGCCACTTTATTTGCATAGTTTCAACGCCGAAAAGTAATTAAGCAACATGACCGACTCGATGACAGCGAGCATCCGGGGGGTTCACGGGGTCCACGGGGTTTACGCTCTAAAAATAGCCTCAGTTGGAGCGACAGGTGACGTTTGACTCGCTGCCCAGTTGACCAGTTAAACAACCTATTAATAAAGCGTGAACTTCATTAGTCAGAGGCGAGAGAAACAAATAAGCGAATTAGCATAAGCCGGCGAACAGCTGGCCAGATGGAGCCGGCGATGGTTCCCATCTCCTCGGCTTTGGGCCAGCGAAACGTGCGAATTGTAGATTAAAAGCCCATAAATCACACCGACCAATCACAGCGGGGGCCAGAGGTCTAACGGTCTAACCTCAAGACACCTCTGACGATTGCTACCTGATTGAACGGTGATTGAACAGGGCTGGGGGTTCGGGGGCCACAACGCTGTTAATCCACGGCACGTGTAGACTCTTAAGACCCAAAAATATCACAAAAATACTCCAATCCAAGGCGTACAAAATCGTAATGCCAAAACAAAAAAAATAATAAAATACATACGGGGCAAAAACAAAACAAAACAAAGCCTTTTTTGTATATCTAAAAAAAATAATGAAAAAAAAATGAATGGAACAAAACACTCTCCATCTCTGTCTGTTGATGCCCCTTTCTCCATTGCTGCTCAAGTCTCGAATTGACCCATATTTCATTGGATTTTTGGCATTTGACGAATTGTTTGCAGACCGTCAAATAAGACAACCTTGGGAACCGAAGTTGCCCAGCAATGAACCTTGCATCTGCCAGTTCTCAATCAAAATTCAAATGATTGAAAGGGTTCGGAAGTGTTCGATTTTATTCCCATTAGTTTTTGAATCAATTGAATAGTCAACACCATTTTCATTTAACAGTTTGATTATAGGGATTAAATACTGCATAGAGCTTAAACAGTCTAGTGTGACCCTGCTCTTGTCACCAAAATGTTTGAAGGCAGAAGCATAAATGATTATCTTTTCTTTCTGAGCACTAATTAAACTTTTATTGATTAAAATCAACATTAATTTGGCATAACACCAAAGCTTACACTTATTAATAAAAAATCTCGTTTGATTTAAACCATTTTCTTAAAAACAAACACAATTGAGATGTATAAGAATTATGTTATTAACTATTTACCGACTTAAAGGTATTTTATAACCGTTTGGGACATACAAAAAAAAAAATGTGTAGAAAATTCCTTAGGGCATCATTACGGAGATACAATATATTTTTTTTTATTTCTCGACGCCGAACGGCTTTGTGTCCACTCTCCTCTTCTTCGCATTGTATTTATTACTATTGTTTGTTTGTCTTAGATGCTTTTTTTGCCACATTTGAATGCCTTGGAGGTGTCTTTTTTGTCTGCCTCTATTTTTAGCCACAAAAGTATATCTTGCCGGCTATAGACACATTCGAAAGAAGTTTAATGAACGGCTATAGCCATGATGGTAATCGGCGAATGTGAAAATTGGTCAAGAGTTAACCGAACCTGAGCTCCGACCAGGAACTGTCCCCAATAAAGCGATTGGGCGATTATATGTCGAATCACTCTTTTGGCCATTCACAAAGCAATTTTTCACGTTCTTTACTTATACTTCTAATTGCCGTTAAATTTGCAGCGAATTCGAATCTCGGGAATCACATATGCTTAAAGGTTTTGTAATTTCCCAGTTCAAATATCGTTCGGACTACCTGAATTCATGAGCCACTCGAATACGTGTCAACAACAATTGAATTTTACCCCGCACAGGTGAAGGTCAAGAGAATTTTAAATACCGCATTTTAGTTTATTTTTAGCCCTTTTGTTTTTAAATGCGTTGTCAGCTCCAAATGAATTTAAAAAAATTATTTTCTTTTTTTTACGACTCTCAATCAATTATTTTTTGTGTATTTTGTGCACACAAAGTTCAACCCCAAAAATGATGTCTGGCGAGTTTGCTTGAAATATGTTTTTTTATTCGTTAGCTTAATTTGCATTTAATTTCGTTGTTAGTCAAATTCGCAACTCCAATGGTTCCACTTTGTTTAAATTATAATTTATGGATGTGTGAATAGCATGTGAAATTCATTTGAATGGACTTTTTAGGCCTAGACAGCATTTGAATAACTCAATACAGTAAAACGTTCTTGGGCTAAAAATAGCAGAATGGTTATTAAGAAGTTTATTCTTTTGAGACATAACAAAAGACTTTTTAGAGAAAGGTTAAGGTGCAAATATAAAACTTTAACTAATGCTTAGTGTTAACTTTATTTACTCTACAATCACAGTACTTTTAAAAATTGATACTTAACTCAAATAACTTTGATAGAAAGTGTGTCCCGGCAACGGCTTGCATAAAAGTCCCCCTCGATCGGGGTTGTTATTGCTCCACGAACAATTTGCATGCACACACAAGTGTTTTTACAGGAAAAATTGCAATGTGGCTTGGCCTGCATTTAAAAATACGAATAGCAAATATTGTTTTGGGTTTTCGGCTTCCCCATCAATGGCCATCTGCGGCTGTTCACATACGAGAGTCGAGCATAAAGCATCTTTGAATGCCTCAATAAGTTGGGGGGACAATATAAAAGTAAATACCTAAAATGCTGTGCCGTAAAAGTGCTAATTAAAATCGATTCCGAATAATAAAACAAAAAGGGTGAAAATGTGCACAATGTGTGCTTGCAGCAGTGAGAACCGGATTGCTAATGAAAAGCCCGAGACGGATAATTAAATTTGAACAATCGTCGGTGATTAATAAAAATTGAACCAAACAAAACAGTGCAATTAATAAACAAAAATTCCAATTTGCCGCAGGTTTCGCTGCAAAATGAATTAAAGGAGAGCTGTGATAAAAAATAAGTAACAACAAAAAAAGCAAGAAAGGTTGTTAAACACACGCATAAATAATGCGATCAAAATCAGTGACAAAGAGCAACGCTTGACAAACACGAACCCAAATTTCGAATAAACTCCACCCGTGTCCACCAGCGAGGAGCCTCTCCTGTCCGAGATGCCCCCGGCTGGCAGTCCGAGGAACTCGGGACTTGGCTGCTTCCTGAGCCTCTGCCTGCTTCTGGGCCTCCTCTTCCCGGGTCGCATCCTGACGGCCGCCTGGTTCTACGATGCCGAGCCCGTGGGCGGGGTGGCCATTGGCTCCGACGAGCATAGCTTCAAGACTCCGGAGACAAAGAACTCGCACAAGTCGCAGAGCACCGAGCTGGTCCAGCACTTCCCCAGCCTGCCGATGACACCAGGTCACCATGGCCACGTGGCCCGTCGGCAGCTGGTCTTCGTGGCGCTGCTGCCCTCCGTGGAGTCCGACAACAAGAACGACTGCATCATGCCCAAGGTGCTGCCTGTGCTGGAGCTGGGCATTAGGCATGTCCAGCGTTTGGGCTTTGTCGGCGGCACCCACTTCGACATCCAACTGATATCGCGCGACACCTTCTGCTCCTCGAAGTACGGTCCCATCGGTTTCTTTGAGATCTACACCCAATGGCCCGAGGTGAACGCCGTGTTCGGCCTGCCCTGCGAGTACGTGCTGGCCCCCATTTCGCGGTATGCCGACGTCTGGCAGGTGCCGGTCCTTACCACCGGCGGCAATGCCAAGGAGTTCAACAAGAAGTCGGAGAGCTACTCCACGCTCACCCGCCTCAAGGGCGCCCAGGTGAACAACCTGGGCAACGTGGTGCGGGCGATCCTCAACAGCTTCAACTGGACGCGCACCGCCCTCATCTACCAGAACGAGAATGCCAAAGTCAAGGGCAACTCGGTGTGCTTCCTCTGCCTGGCCGCCATCCACGACACCATTGAGGAGCACTCGGTGTACCAGCTGGGATTCGACACAACCACCTGGACCAAGGCGGACATCACGCGGATGCTGAAAAATGTGGCCATGCAGACGAGAAGTAAGTGGGGGTGGCATTATATATGTATAATGTACAATATGTGTGTTGGTATTTAAGGGTCAGTAGCAGAAGCAGACAAGGTGGAACAACTAAGACTTTATTGCTCACATTTTAAAGCTTAAATTTTAATTTAAATATAAATTAACTCATAAACTTATGATTTTCTGGAAGCAAAATCAAAAGAATTTACTTTCTCCAATATAAATTTAATTAAATAATAAAGAAATTATATCCCAATTGAAATAGTACTAGTAAATTTTAATTTACAATTTTTTGAAAAATATACAAATAGAAAAACCTTGTCCGTTTCACTTGCTCATCGAATGCGGTTACACTTGCCAATGCATTCGAGCAGCCATCTGCCCTGAACCCGGGGCAACCCCATTGCGTTCGGCATTGAAAGCGAAATCGATCTAATTATATTTGGCAAATGTGACGACGACAAGTTCAAGAAACCAAAAGCGAAAGGAAATAGCTGTGCAGTCTATTTCTGACCGACTGGGGAATTTATAATTACTACAATTTATTTATGCCCAGACGGCGCTGCTCTTCGTAACTCTGGGCGTATGCGCAATGTATTTGCTAAGTGAGATGTAATATTTGATGCACTGAATATTGCAGTTAATTAAGAGATTGCATTGGCATAAGCGATACAATTATAATGCTGTCAACTGTCACGGTTAAATGATGGACACCAAATAGTCACATATCAAACATACGCAGCGTATGCCAGGGGTCCTACCTGCCCGTCCGCTTCCGTTGCTCCGATCGAACGCTATTGTTTAATTACAGCTCATTTAGTTTCATTTATTGGCAATTAACACGGTAAACAATTACAATCGTTATGCATATTTTGTGAGGCAGTCGCGGCAATGCGATTCGCAGTTCTATGCTAATTGAATTTTAATGGGAATACGATGCGAACGAAAAAAGATGATGGGGTCCAAGCCCATTGGATCGACTTGGGCATACGCTCGATAAAGAAGTCAATCAAATGACAATTTAACGACTGTTGAGATGTGTAAATCAAGACGTTACTTGTGCTTGAGTGAATGATTTACTTATGGGATATGATAAAAACATATTTTATGCTTCATTGATTTTGTAAGCTCTCTAATAATCAAAATACCACTCAGTTCATAAGCAAAAGTAATGCTCATATTTAATAAATTTAATAGAGTCAAAAATTATGCGCAAATAAATGGCTTTTCCAGGTGACTGGAATTCCAAATGAATTACCGTCTGTTAAATATTATTTTCGGATTGCCGACAAAGAAAGTCAACTTTATGACAATATCTAACAATAGAACTGAGTTCAAGGGCACACACTTTCCTTGTGAAGTGCCCAAAAATGATCAAACTTGCTTTCGAAATAAATCTGTACGTGCTCGGTATTTTTATGAAATCAATGATTTATTGTCAATCGGATTGCTCAAAGCAAAATTAAATTACAGCACAGGAAATTCAATTAAAACATTTATTCCTTGACGTCGAGCTTGTGGAATTACTTGATTGGTAACTTGATATCTTCCTGAAGTCATTGTTTTTACACTGCCATGCAAATTGATTTATAAAGTGTAAATTTAATATTTTTACGAGTCGCCTGAACTGCTTTAAGCCTGCAATTATGTTTAACGACATTTTGCACGCCTGCAGCAGCTGCAGATTTATTACTTATTCACATAAATATCTTCATCTCCGAGTGACTCAACTGACAGCTCTGAGGAGGCCAGCGGGCGCAAGAGCGTCTATGTAATATTTAAAGGCATCAGACAAATGGGGAAAATAAAAATTGTATAATTAAATCAAGTCAATTGCACGTTTTTGCACTGAACTTGAAATTGTCTGGACCACGACCAGGCCAGGCAGCATCTTCCATCCATTTTCCAAGTAATTAGATTTGAGCGAGAAATGGTTTGAGCAAAACATGACGTCGAAGGAAAAGGAAAACCAAACGGTACTCGATTGTCGTCTTACGATTGCCATTGCCTTGTGTCTTGTGTGCACAAAATATGCTGGTAGCTGCATATCAATAAAAGGTAAAGGCTTCACAATTAATGTTGCATTTGTTTGCAACATATTTGACAGGCAAACACTAGTGCTTATTTGCATATCATGCTCGGTGCACCACACGTCGTATGCGCAATTACATTTGCCAGCTTATGCTGGCTTACGGAATGCTACACGAACGCTTATTCATAACTAGCTCTGACATTCAATTTGTAATTGATGGAATTAACATAACAGCTTGTGGGTGGAATCAAGTTTTAGATTTCGGTTACATTTAAACAGAGCAATTGTAAATATTTGTGAAATTTGTAAGGTAAGGTGGGATACTCATGTGTTACTCTTGCATACAGAGCGCTTAATAACTGATTACAAATATTAGCTTATTTACTATATTCTTCGTATATTTGTTAAATATTTAAATTAAGTATTTGAATAGGATTCTATAAAATGAAATGAAATGGAAAATTACTTAAAGCTTAGCGTTTCGAATACTGTTACCAATATTTCCCCGATTATTTCCAGCTATATAACATATCGAAGGCTTTTTCGAGTACTGTCAAACACGTATCAACTTGAGAATTAAGCATCATTAAGATCTTTTGGGGTTTTAATTTAAGAAACAATGTGTTTTTGTGCCTCCCTTTTGAAACTACGTTTTGCACTCGCTGACGTCAGAGGAGCTGACAAGTTTACAAGTCTCATTTCGGGCGAGAGAGAAGCTGAACAGCTTTTAAATAAATTAATACATTTTTAATGACAAGAGCAGCTGCTGCGATAGCTCCCGCAGAAAAAGAAGAAACAATAAATACAATACAAACACAATACTTTTTCTATCTCATTTTGACTTCTTCATCTTATTGGTTTTATTTCCTTTGCAGTTGTCATAATGTGCGCCGATCCGCAGTCGATACGTCAAATTATGCTGACAGCCGAGGAGCTGAATATGATCGATAGCGGCGAATATGTTTTCATCAATATCGAATTATTTTCGCGGTGAGTATCTAGACAAGCATATGAATTACTTAACAGCGTCGGAGGGGTGGACTGGAGGCTGGGGACTGAGGGCTGGGGGCAGACACAAAGGTGATCATTTATGGCAATTGCCAAACAATTTGTTGCCTTTCACTTTGATCAAATAAAAATGGGGGAAAAAATCCACGCGCACTCTCGAAACGAATATTCTTTACAAACTGCGCATGAGCAGCATTAGTCAAGGTTGTTAATGTTATGAAATGTACCAAGCGCTGTCTATAAATAGCTTCTGCATTTGTTCACAAGAGCCTAACTATTTTTAAATTGAGGAAATTCCATATTTCGGCACATGGCGTTGGCAGATCGATTAAGCCCCGAACCCCGAACTCGGCTCCGACTCAAACAATGGCCAAGAGCCAAAGTACCCAGACTCAGACCTCAAGCCATATTCGATGTGATTATCCAAACATTAGTGCTGAGTAATGGCCAAGCAGCTTCTTTGTCTGCCCCTCTGTATAGTTCTCAAGCTCTTTGTCTGATCCGCCTCCAGGCCGAGTTTCAGCCAAGCTGGAAAACTGGGGAAAATTCGGTGAAGTGGCAAGGCGAGAAGGTGGGAGATGCACACTCCTCTCCCACTCGTTTTCTTTCTGATAGTGCACAGAATATAATTGCAATCGGCTTCGATTTGCATGTGCTTTAAATGCATTCTAATCGCCCGACCTTCATGACACTCGCAATCAATGGAAAAATGTTGCGTACATATACTTACTAATCTATATACTAGCCGGTATATGCATTGGATTAGCTAATCAATTTCCTGCTTGCAACAGCTCAGAGTAAACAGACTATAAAGTGATAAATTCTATCATTAGAATCCCTTGGGAATTCATTTAGGAAAATATATATCCAAATTATAATTTTAGTAATTGAAAACGGAGAGTTTATTTTTCAATAAAATGTAAGCTAACCTTAAAATCAACTGAAAGTTAAGTTATAATTATTAATGTATATAAGATGTAGGAGGGAAAAATGTATTAATTTTGCTTTTGTGTATATATATATATTTTTTTTTAAATATCATCTTCATTTTTAGATGCCAGATAATTAAAATTATCTTACCAGATAATTTTTCTCCAAACGCTTTTAATATTTCGAAGATGTACAAACATTTAAACATAAAACATAGATAAATTAATATATAAACTTATGATAAATTCTCTCCCCTATCATGCCCTTTATTTATTTCTTTTCAATTCTAATAGACTCCTAACTAGCTACACTGACCATTTATTAGCCTCCCTCATGAATTGCAGATATCTTTTAAAAACCTTTATTTATAGTTACTATTGAGATTTTTTTTCCAATTGCCAGAGCAAGCAGAATGCGAGCGGGCAGCAACACATGCAGGTTCCAGATGATAAGGAGGGGCTAGTAAATTCCGAATGCAGTTACATAGAATCGAACTAGTAGGTGCTGGTCCGGGTCTAGGTGTGCTCGGTGGATCCGCACACTTTGCCAGTCTATTTATAAACATTTTATGACGCATATCAATGGCTGGTAATAGACCCAAACTGAAGGCGGCACAAAGGCAAATTAAAAGCGGATTGATAAGCGGAAACTACTATACATTTAAAAAACAAAATGAAAAATCAAAGTACCCCGGAATGTGATTAAAAATAAAAGGGCAACTGCGAAAATCACATAAAGTACTCGATGCCGAATGGATTTTCATTATTAAGAAAACAAACTTTAAGATTACCATGCCAATCACTGGAATGCCTGTGAAATGCCTAAGGGATTTCATTCTGTCATTTTTCAATGTTCAAAGATTATTGTAAGAAGTGATTGAATATCTTACTTCTCTTTTTGTTTTACTCTTTGTGATAAATATTTTATTATATTTGGCAAAGAAATATAATAGCTTTCTGATAAAAATATAAACAAAACTAAAAGGTATCTGTAAAATTCACTTTACTTAAAACATCGATAAGAAAATAAAGAAACAATTCTTGGAACGAGCTATGAATTCAAATACTATGAATGAAAAATTAAACCAAAATATATCTCCCAGATACTGTAATCTCTTTAATTAAGTACCCCATTGAAGCTTCAAAATGGGTAGAGATATCTCGGTCAATTTTTTAAAACCGATTATGAGTTCTTTATAGCAACAGGCTACTGTATGTGCATTGCCAACGGGAGAGACTAATAACTTTGTTTACTATTTCCTCCAACTTACAGAGTTCCCTATTTGACGTCGCAGCCCTGGTATGAGAAGAACGATACGGATTTGAATAATGAGCGGGCCCAGAAGGCCTACACGGCCATGCTGACCGTGACCCCCAAGCAGCCGAATGACAACGAGTACACCAGGGTCTCCAATGAGGTGAGCACTACTTGGGCAGCGGCTAGACTAGGGGACTCGGTGGGTCCATGCATTTGCATGGAAATGGATGCGGAAGCCAATTTGAAAATTTTTGCAGATTTCTTTTGTTTTTCCCCTCTGTGTGGGCTCATCCGATCCTTTTTCGGCCAGCCTCATGCATACTCAATTCCCGTGCACGTTTCCCCCGCCCATAACCGCAGCCTATTTAGCATGAGCACTGGTCCAGCCAGATGCTGGGAGAAGGGGAGAAGAGGGTCTGGGAATTGTAAACATTTTTCTGTTGATACATGGTAAATTTACAACAAACAAAACCGACAACACCTGGGAGCACTTGTTGGCCAACTTCACTGGGAAGGACCCTTAAAAATCCGAGGGCAGCCACCTGAAAAGTGAATGAATTTGCAGTTGCAATTGCTGATAAGCAGCCAGGGAACATGTGAAACTAGGTAGCTATGGACTATAGTCCGGTCGTCTGGCTAATGACACTTGGCGCGTATCTGTTAGATACTTAGGCCAGGCAAAGAAGGAGACAAGATGCGAACAACAAGCTGATGATGCTTTTCTGCATACACTTGACGAAAGTATAGATAATATATTAAATTAAATAGATATTAGTTACTATTAGTATCTCTTCACTAAAATGATTTACTGGAGTATTAAAATTCACATCAAAAAATCCCCCAAATTTTTAGTTAATCTGTCGAATACTTTTCTCCACATTTTTCGAGTGTATGCCAATAATGACAGCACTCCGGTAGATACCAGGCTTACAACCATCCACACTTTCCATCTGCAGCCTTTAAAGACTGCAGCTTAAGTCTGCACCTTCTTTGGCAGAAAACTTACGCTCAATGGACATTTGCAACCGCAACTCCGGAGTCCGGACCAAATCCCGCCAGAGTCGCCTGTCAAAGGAGAATGGCGAACGAAATCCGCCGGTGGCACAACGAAGTGCGGTGTGCAATAATTTCCACATGGATTGTGACAAAACGTCGTGGACCAGGAGGACCTTCGTCTTCCGTTCTCCTTTCTCCGTTCCGGGCGAGCGAGCGCGTAATTGAATTTTCACGGGGGCCAAAGCAATTAAAGAGGAATGGCGCCAGACGCCAAGAACGGGGGATAGCAATTGATGCCCCGCGGCAACGAAAATTGAATGGGTTTAGGTTTGAGGGTTTAGGGGCCGAGGGACGGGCCAACAGACGAGAGATTAATGCGTTGGGATTTCACATCCGTTCTCGTGTCCGTCCACAGATCAAAGCCATTGCCGCCGAGAAATACAATTACACGTTCAGCGACAACGAGCCGATTTCGGCCTTCGTCACCTCGTTCTTCGACGGCGTCCTGCTCTATGCCAACGCCCTGAATGAGAGCATCCGGGAGGATCCCACAATGCTGACACGCCCCATTAACGGCACTGACATGGTGCGACGCATGTGGAACCGTAGCTTCACCGGCATCACCGGCAATGTGACCATCGATGCCAATGGTGACCGACTGTCCGCCTACTCGCTGCTGGACATGAATCCCACCACCGGCCGCTTCGAGATCGTGGCCCACTTCCTGCACAACCGTCTGGAGTTCGAGGCCAACAAGGACATCCATTGGGCGGGCGACCGCGAGGAGGCACCACCGGATCGGCCCAGTTGCGGCTACGATGGAGCCCTGTGCCCCGATAATTGTAGGTGTCAAGATAAATTAAAAAGAGCATAATTAACCATCACATCATCTCTCGATTCAGCTTTACCCGGATATGCAATCCTCTCGATTGTGCTGGGCACCATGGTGATCGTTATGGCCGTGTGCTTCTTTTTCGGCTATCGTCACTATATCGCCGAAGCGGAAATCAACTCCATGAGCTGGAAGGTGTCCCTTGAGGATGTGATGTTCCGCGATGCAGCGGAGCGCGGGCTACGCGGCTCCTTCCACTCCTTGGTGAAGCAAAGCTCTCAGCTGACCCTGATGTCCGAGGACATGGTGTCCATCAATGGGGATCGCCAGATCTTTATACCCGTGGGCATGTTTCGCAAGAGCAAGGTGGCCATCAAGCCGGTGGAGGTGTCCAACGTGCACAACATGCTCACTCGCAGCCTGATGCTGGAGCTGAAGCGCATGAAGGATCTGCAGCACGACCATCTGGTTAAGTTCTACGGCGCTTGCCTGGACCAGCGGCGCAGCTTCCTGCTCACCGAGTACTGTCCCAAGGGTTCACTGCAGGACATTCTCGAGAACGAGCAGTTCCAACTGGACTGGATGTTCCGCCTGTCGCTCATGCACGACATCGTGCGCGGCATGCAGTTCCTGCACAGCTCCGACATACGTTCCCATGGCAACCTCAAGTCCTCCAACTGCGTCGTCGACTCCCGCTTCGTGCTCAAGATCACCGACTTTGGACTGCATAGCCTGAGGAAGTCGCAGTTCGACATGGAGAGCGACGGTGGCAACTGCAATAGCCATGCCTATTGGAGCAGTAAGTAGCTTTAAACTCTTAATAAATAGTTTTAATTTGAAGATTTATTTTACAATATATATTTCTATATTTATTCAGAACTTTTGTGGACTTCCCCCGAACTGCTGAGACTGGAGCACCAGCGGGCCCCCGAGGGCACACAGAAGGGTGACGTCTACGCCTTCGGAATCATTGTGCACGAGATAACCACTCGACAGGGCCCCTTTTACCTGGGCAGGTGTGCTTACGAGAAATCGCCGCAAGGTATGCCATCAAATTGTTTCTCCTCTCCAGATCCCCCCTGAACCTCCGGCTCCTCCGCTGAGCGTACGTTGTCGTGTTGCGGCCGATTTCGTCTGAGCGGAATTTTAATGCCAGATTTTTGCACATGTTGCGGTTACTCCGTCCGTCTAAAGTAGTTGGCCACTCCGTTGGGGTATGTGGGGGACTGCGCAAATTAGCACGAGACGTGCTCGGAAATCTCCACGTGAGAATCACTTAATTCCTGGTCGGAAAGAGAACAGCACAGCACAGACAGGAGTAAAAGGAGACTATACTCTTTTCGAAACACCACTTAACCAAGTGAAAACTTTGATTCTGAAAGTTGAAACAAAGTTTTTAATACTGAGAGAATCAATATTTAAAAGTAAACAAATTTAACACTTAGTTCTTATCCTACTTCTGGTAACTAAGGTCATTCCAGTTCAACCAAAATTGAGCCCAAAAAATGGATAAAACTTCAATGTGTTTTTGTTGCGCTGAGTTTGTACTGTTTTTATTGCTGCTTGCACTCAACGCCTCGTGAAACTAAAGGCCAACAGCGATAGGACTCCCGCCGATTTCAATTGGCGCCCGAAACTTGGTCCTCGAGTTGCCACTTGGCGAATTCATCAAATTATGCACTGACTTGGTGGCTGCGGGAATAAGGATTCAAGATTCAGGGTCTCCTCTCCAGTGCCACTCGTCCCTTGCCGCAGAAGGCTAACAGGCAACTTTGCCAGTTGCCAGGGCTTGTCGAGAGTTGTGTCTGCAGACGAATTTAATTGCGGTCTCAGCGCACTGGAAATCGAAATCAAATTGTAGAAAGGCAGGTCGAAAAATGAAAAGTTTATCACCCCCCTCCCTGACCATAGATCCGCAAGGGCGAATCACGAACTGTTCCTGCGGTGGGGCACGTCCGAGCAGTTGCCATGCTAGCACCCAAGGCACCAGCCGCAAGCCAAGGGCAGCAGGGCCCAGCAGCCGGGTGGTTTCATCCTGTCCTTACTACAGTCCCGGTCTGCCTTGCTGAGCTTTTTCTTGCTCCTGCTGGGTTGGGTTTCCTTGACAACGGCATTGGCTCCTGGCGGCTCCTTCCAAGTATGGTAGTACTGACCCATCTGCTGCTGCTCCAGCTTGTTTAGCCAGTAGATGCGTGATCTCTCCCAGCCGCAGCGGTAAAGGGAAGACCTCACGCTGCCCCCGAAGACAACTTCGGCATCGGTGGGTTCACGTTTCACATCCATGCCGCCAGTCTGCCGCCTCCTCTTTTTCTTTGGCCCATTGGTCATGTTCCAGACTAGATCCGTGAGCTCATCCTTCGTCAGCGGCTCCTTGGGACGACAGATGACGTGCAGCAATAGCTCGTGTTGGTAGCATGGCCGCAGCTCATGAGGTTTCGGGGGCTGCGCCTGCAGAAACAGGCTGACCATGTCCAAGTATTGTTTCTTTGACCACATCTCTGCTGCTGTCTCTTTGTGTGCGTGTGGAGATTCCTAGGCCAGGCAGCACAACCCGTCTGGTGTCGACATAAAATTACACCTAAAACGACAAATTTACATAACTAAATAGCCAGCCAGACCGATTTCCATTGAATTCTAAGTCAAGGCCTCTCTCTCGTTCTCTCTTTCTGCTCACAGAAATCATCGAGCTGGTCAAGGGATACCACCCGCAGAGGATGCAGAAACCATTCCGGCCGGAACTCGAACCCAATAGCGACACCAAGGCGGACATCAACGGCATCATCCGACGCTGCTGGGCCGAGGATCCAGCCGAACGTCCAGACTTTAATACCCTCAAGTCCATGATTCGCAGGTTCAATAAGTAAGTATAAAATAATATCCTTATGTTACTTGTACAATAAAGGATTCATTTCGTAACACAACTTATCACTAACTCCCTTCCTACTCCTTGACAGGGACAACGAGACGGGCAACATCGTTGACAACCTGCTGAAGCGCATGGAGCTGTACGCCAATAACCTGGAGGAGCTGGTGGAGGAGCGCACCCAGGACTACCATGAGGAGAAGAAGAAGTGCGAGAAGCTGCTCTACCAGCTTTTGCCGCAGAGCGTGGCAGCCCAGCTCATCAGCGGCCAACCTGTGGTAGCAGAGACCTTCGACCAGGTGACAATATACTTCAGCGACATTGTTGGCTTCACGGCCATCTCGGCGGAGAGTACGCCCATGCAGGTGGTTCAGTTCCTCAACGACCTGTACACCTGCTTCGACTCCATCGTAGAGAACTTTGATGTGTACAAGGTGGAGACCATCGGGGATGCCTACATGGTGGTCTCCGGGCTGCCCATTCGCAATGGCAACCAGCATGCCCGTGAAATTGCCCGTCTGGCCCTGGCCCTACTGGAGGCGGTGCACAACTTCCGTATCCACCACCGGCCGGAGGATCGCCTGAAGCTGAGGATTGGCCTTCACACCGGTGCCTGTGTGGCGGGCGTGGTGGGCCTGAAGATGCCGCGGTACTGTCTCTTCGGTGACACCGTCAACACCGCCTCCCGCATGGAGTCCAATGGTGAGGCACTAAAAATACACATCAGCGAAACTACCAAGGTGGCTCTAGATGAGTTTGGGACCTTCGTTACCACCCGGCGGGGCTTTGTGCCCATGAAGGGCAAGGGCGAGATGCTCACCTACTGGCTGGAGGGCGAGGTGCCACGACCCGACGCCCTGATGTCGCCCAGTAAGCTTCTGCTCTCGCGACGCTCCTCGCTGAAGCAGCCGCAGCGCAGCCAGTCGCATCACCTGCACAAGCAGTACTCCGAGCTGGTGGTGGCCGCGCCCCCAGCGGCACAGCAACCGCCGCCCACGATCGCCCTGCCACCGCCACCGCCGGCAAGGGAGTCTCCGAATCTGCGCGTGAAGCGCAAGATCAGCTCCAGCTCGCCGAAGCTGAACGGCGGGAGCTTCGACTACCACAAGACTGAGAACCACTACCTGGATGCGGCGGCTGCACAGAGGCCCTGCGACATCTACAGCAGCCGCAGCCTGCGCGACATGGAGGAGAGCTCCGACAGCTGGGAACTGGCCCACTTCCGGCTGCCGCTAAGCGGTGCGCTTAAGAACCACCACCACCTCAACCTCAGCAACCAGAACAACAACAATAGCCACGGCTATGTCCATTCGAATTCCAGCTCCAATTTGAGCGGCATCCTTCAGCCGCCGGCGATGGGATGTCCCAGGAGCCGGCTGAAGCCCTCGCCCACGATCTCAACGCTGCTGACGGGCGCTCCGGGCGTGGACACCTGCAGCATGGGCAGTGGCCAGCTGAGGATCAAGTTTGCCGAGGGCGATGAGGCCCCCCTGCTGCCCACATCGGCGCCACCAACTGCCCCTGTTCCCGCTCCCTCTGCGATGCCAGCACCCATGCCCATGGCGGCCAACAGTCCACAGCGGAGTGCCAGTGGCCAAAACATTCCGGGGGACAGCAACCACTACGGCTACCTGGTGAAGAGCTACAAGCAGCAGTGCCCACCGGTGGCGGGCAGTGCCGTAACGCAGCCGCTGCTGGCCAAGATCAACTCGTAGCTGTAAGCGGGGGGCGTCGCCTCCCACTCCCACTCCCCACTCACGTGTAATCATGCATATTAAGTGTACTTGTTTGTGATAATAAGTTAAACCCAAGTTGAACAAGTTAGTCGAATCAAATTCGAAATTCGTATACGGGAAATCCTCTAAATATCTAAAATGTTGTCGTAGTCTTGTAGTTTCTAATATATCCCTTTCCTTTTACTCATAAGTAGCGAATTTTATGTGTTACCGATCAACAACAAAAAAACAAAAAACTAAAAAACACTCGATGTAAATTTCTATTTACGCCCAACCGATCTGTTCCTTGTGCTTTGAATATTCAGTTTCTCCAAACACTCAGACAATTAGCTTAATGTAGGATATTATTACCTAGAGCTAAGCGTAGAAAATTCGAGCAAATTTCGTACATGTTAAGTATTAGACGAACATGAATATTTATTTTAACAAAATTGACGAATAAAGAAATCTATACAAATAAATCATATTCCAAAATGATGCATTGCGTTGCCTTACTTTGGGAGAGTTTCTAATTGTAACGGTTTTTAAGCTAACAAAATACAAAATAACTTAATTCAATAAACACGAATAAAACCTATTTGAATTTTAAGTTTGGCGCAAACTGCTGCAAGCGCATTGATCAATCTGGCAACGCCACGGCTGTTAAGTGTGACCATTGACATCTCCACAACATATGATTTGTGGCAGTGCTGCCAACTTGTCTACTTTCCCACTATATGTGGAGTTTGTTAACTACCAAATTATATCATTTTTCCATGCGAAATTTGCATTATTTAAGCTTTAATTACTGTTTAAAGTCCCAAATTATTCGACATTTGTTTTACTGCTCTAGATTTATTTTCTACCCTCACAATTTGATAGCTTATATTATTTCAAATGCTAATTTAGCTTTTTTATGTCCCAGTTGGCATTACTGTTTTTGAGTCGGGCGAAGTTCTCCGCTGTTTATCCGTTAATTCTACTTATCACTTTATCATCGCGAACAATAATTGTGTTTCTATATTAAAACCGTGTCCTTTGCAGCAGGGAAGCGGGTAGAGGCTGCTAAACAGTCCCAGCCTGCCAGCAGAGAGAGAGCGTTGCATAATTTTGCATAGCCAATGTGTTGGATGAGTTGCAACTTTCCACGGTCCACAAGAGTCCCATCCGCGGATACAAAAGCCGGATTTCTTGGTGCCGTGCTATAAAAGTTATCCACTAAATATAATTAACACATCACCGACCGGGTGCACGCCGCGTACCGGGTGGAAAAGTGGTTTCCCCCTCGGTGCGAACTGATAATTTCGGTGATTAGTTGCGAAATAGCCGCCCCCATATAACAAAGCAATTGTCATCCGGGCTGTTCCAGTCACAGCTCCACTTTATCGGGCACGTTGACATCGGAGCTATCAGAGCTTATCGGCGCACCACACGGACACCACAATGCGCTACTGCCCGCCCAACGTGACCCTCAGTGAGGTGTGGACGCAGCATGGCATCTCGCACTGCTTCATGGACACCGTCGGCCCGGCCGTCTACGGCGGGTTCCTCCTACTCTTTGGCTGCATCCAGCTGCTGATGTATCGGAAGTATGCCACCCGGATCACAGACCCCACGCAGATCTCCAGGTCGCGCCTGTATGCGCTGCAGCTCTTCCTGCTGCTGCTGCTCCCGGTACTGGCCTTGATGCGGTTCCTCCTCAATGCGCGCATCTATGCAGACAGCACGGTGTACGGATACATGGTGAGTGTGCATAAAAACCTGGATTATAACAATTTATAACAAATTTCTCTTACAGATATTCTCCACTAGCGTCGTTTGCTTCTGCTATCCGTTCAGCATTTGCCTGATATTCAAGGAGCGCTTTTACCAGCTGCCCTCGACGCCCACACGGGGACATGGGCTCATCCTGCTGCTCTTCTGGACGCTGGCCTTCATCAACGAGTCGCTGGCGTTCATCAATCTGCGACACGAGGACTGGTGGTTCCATCTGAAAACGTAAGCTCTGAAAAGACAGCATTTGCGTTGATGTTTAACTACAGTTTATCTTTGTTTCCTGCAGCAACAAGGATCAAATTGAGATGGGCCTCTTTGTCACGCGCTTCTTCTGCTCGCTGCTGATCTTTGTCTTGGGTCTGAAGGCTCCTGGCATCATGGCGCCGTACAACCCACACCAACGGCTCGACAACGACACCTCGGGTGAATCGCAAGGAAACGTTCCAACGGGATCGGCTTTCAGGAACGCTTGGCGCAAGCTGCGCACTCTCTTCCCTTACCTGTGGCCCAAGAAGGATCTGGCTCTGCAAGTGGCCGTCATCATCTGTATTATACTGCTGATTGCCGGTCGCGTCATAAAGCTGTTTTTGCCGATTTATCGCAAGAAGTTGGGTAGGTCAGGTTTTGTGCGGGAGCACATATTACGTTGAATCATGCAATGCTAATCTCTTGCCTTTATAGTGGACAGTCTGACCATTGAGCCGATCATCTTCCGCTGGGACTTTGTGCTGATTTATGTGGCTCTGTCCTTCCTGCAGGGTGGCGGCACTGGCGGCATGGGATTGTTCAATAACCTGCGCACTTTCCTATGGATTCGAGTGCAGCAGTACACGACCCGGGAGATTGAGATCGAGCTATTCCAGCATCTGCATCAGCTCTCGCTGAGATGGCACTTGCAGCGGAAAACGGGCGAGGTGCTGCGTGTCATGGATCGCGGCACGGACTCGATCAACAACCTGCTCAACTACATTGTCTTCTCCATTACGCCCACCATTCTGGATCTGGTTGTAGCCGTTGCCTTCTTCATTTACGCCTTTAATTGGTGGTTCGGACTTATCGTCTTCCTCACCATGTTCCTGTATATAGGTAAGGATTTATCACTGTCCGACGGGTTTACGCTTTTGTTACGATTCTGGTTCCGCTTTGCAGCCTCAACCATTGCCATTACTGAGTGGCGTACCAAATACCAGAGGAGAATGAATCTGGCGGACAACGAGCAGCGTGCTCGCAGCGTGGACTCGCTGCTGAACTTCGAAACTGTCAAATACTATGGAGCGGAGCGCTACGAGGTGGACTGCTACAGGGAGGCCATCCTCAAGTACCAGAAGGAAGAGTTCTTGTCCATGCTGACCCTGAACATGTTAAATACCGCCCAGAATATAATCCTGTGCCTGGGCCTGCTAGCCGGATCTCTGCTCTGCGTTTATCTGGTGGTTCACCATCAAACGCTGACCGTCGGTGACTTTGTTCTCTTTTCCACGTACCTCATGGAGCTGTACATGCCGCTGAACTGGTTCGGCACCTACTACCGGGCCATCCAGAAGAACTTTGTGGACATGGAGAACATGTTCGATCTTCTGCGCGAGGAGGAGGAGATCGTGGATGCCCCGGGCTGCTCACCCCTTCTTACTGCCGGCGGTGGTATCGAGTTCTCCAACGTAACCTTTGGCTATTCGCCGGAAAAGGTGGTGCTGCGCAACGTGAACTTTTCTGTGCCCGCCGGCAAGACGGTGGCGATTGTGGGACCCTCGGGAGCGGGTAAGAGTACGATCATGCGGCTACTCTTCCGCTTCTACGATGTCCAGACGGGAGCCATATTGATAGACGGCCAGAATATCAAGTTGGTGCAGCAGCAGAGTCTGAGAAAGGCCATTGGAGTGGTGCCTCAGGACACGGTTCTGTTCAACAATACCATTTTCTACAACATCGAATACGCTAAGTTGGGCGCCTCCGCCGACGCCGTTTACGAGGCTGCTCGCGCCGCCGACATTCACGAGAGGATCCTTGGTTTCCCGGACAGCTACGAAACGAAGGTGGGCGAGCGGGGCCTCCGTCTCAGTGGAGGCGAAAAGCAGCGTGTGGCTATTGCCAGAACCCTCCTGAAGGCGCCCATCATTGTGTTGCTGGATGAAGCCACCTCGGCCCTGGACACTCACACAGAGCGCAATATTCAGGCTGCCTTAGCCCGAGTTTGCGCCAATCGCACCACCATTATTGTGGCCCATCGCCTCTCAACTGTCATCCATGCTGACGAGATCCTTGTGCTGAAGGAGGGCAGCATTGTGGAACGTGGTCGCCACGAAGAGCTAGTCCTCCGCGAGGATGGCATCTATGCGGATATGTGGCAGCAACAACTAAAGAATCTAGATGCGGAGCAGAGCGGCTCCGACAATGGGGACGCCAGTGCAGAATCGGGCACGGAGAAACGCAGTGCGAGCGGGGCTGGAGGAGGTCCCCGACCAAGTGGTGCTGGACCAAGTGGTGCTGGAACGGGTGGTGCCCACTTTAGAGCAGGACACGCTCATGGGGGAGCGCGCTAAGGCTAAAGCTAAAAAGAAACACAAAATACTTTCTGTTATTCCTGTCTCCATGTGATTTGTGGTAAATTGTTTTGTTACGTATAAGACGTTCGTGCAAGTCAAAGTTCGTCAATAAGTAATCGTATACGCTACTCTTATACAAATAAATAACATAGATTTTTATAGACAATCTTTGGGAGCTTTTGAATGCGTTTTTAATCATTTCGGTGTCACAACATTGTCTATTTTTAGCCGCTGCTGTTCTGAAATGTTCTTTATCGGCTTACGGTTGGCTTACACCATCAGCATTTGGAAGATAAGTACTTGCCGGGAAAGAATATTCAATTCTTGGGACCAGGAAACATATTTTTTTAGATATAAATCTGCTTTATAAAGACCATAGTATAAGGACCCTTTGGGCTCAAAATCAAATCTATTTTGTAGGACGTTTCTTAAGAGCAGGTTCCTCGGGTTGTAAGAGAGAGTCAAGCCGCTCTTTGGAGCGATGATGCTTATCAGCGGAACCTCCAGCAAGGCCAGCACTCCGACTGTTAAATCCGATCGCTGGCAGCCTCAGTCCGAGTTTGGATCGCGAACGGAGCAGACGTCGAGTAGTGTTTTGGGAACCGGAGACGCGCTGGCGATAAAGGAGGAAAAGCGGCGGCCTCTTTGAAACATATCTGATAGTACACAGACGCGCTTACGTGCATATATATACATATATTCCCCGTTTATTATATTAGTGGCTGTGTGCGCGGAGTGGAAACCGTCGGGGAAAACTGTGAGAAAAGCCGCGAGTGTCGCGACCTCGGAAGGAAGCTGTGCAGGCAGGCGGCCATGAGGCGATTCAAGTGTTCCGTGTTCTTGTGTACGTGAGAAGAGAGCCAGAGTAACCTAGTTGATAATCCCAACTATATCAGAAATTAATTCAGGAACATGACGTAATGATTCATTGACGATCGCGCATCAAAAAAGAAGCTGAGGAGCAGCATTGATTAAAGCGTTTCGCGATCATATTCATATATTGAATGTATACCCTATGTACACACATGCACATCGAGTATATATTGTATATATAAAAACGAAATTCAATTGATAATTGAAGAGTTTATTGCCCATCCGCGCCAGAATGCGACACAGCGCGGCAGGCCGCTGCGGCGGCGGAAGGGAGGAGCATCCATCGAATTGAACTTCAATTTCTCATCTACTATCTACCTCTAACTATCTATATATCTGGCAGATCTCTTCCTGATCTTGGACACCGGTGGCCATGCCTTCAGCATTATCGGCCTCAACAAGCAGATGCTCTACGACTATGAGGGCAATGTCCTGGTGGGCGCGAAGCCCCAGGACGAGGGCCATCCCTCGCCACCCACCTCCGGCTGGATAGTGCGCGGAAAGCTCACGCTCCAGCGGCAGAGCGAGCTGGTTTTGGCAGCTGCGGTGAGTTTTTGATTTTTTTTGAGGGGAGCTTCAGTTCCTTGAGTTATTAGGAAGCGTATAAGAAATGTTTTAGCTAATCTCCAACGACCCGGCTGGTGATTATTATAATTCCACTTGGAATAAAAATATTTTTGTTTATACAAAAATAAAAAATACTGCCATGTGATCACTTTTCTACAATTATTTATACATATATGTACATTGGCATCGGTGTGAACATATAAGACACACACTCATATATGTAAATCAATTGAAAATCAGTGGAAAATCGAATCAATTTATTGATTTCATTATCAATTTGTACGATTCAATCAGCGCATTCTGGAGCCCGCTCCCCAGCCCCTTCTCCCCAGTGCCTCGTCTCGGGCTCCGCAGAAGAAGAATTCGCAGATGAATTAAAGACAATTTAACCTTTCACAGAGAGAGTCAGGAGGAGGAGGTGGAGCACAGCCGCGCTCACAATGAACTGAACTCGGCTGTGAACTTCTTCCATTGAGCCCCCACAGATAATGCCAATACACACAGCCGCATCATCGTATATCCCCTTCCCTCCTTTGAGTGCGGCGGCGGCGGCCCCTGTGTGTGGGTAATCGGCCCTGATTGTTTTGACTGAGCAGCGCGACTCTAGGAGTAGCCCTCGCTTATCAGGCATCTCCGGGACCTGGCGGAGATGGCGGCATGTGTGCGCCGATCGCCGATCTGACTAATTTCTGTTTGCCAGATAAACGAGACTTATCAGCCGGCTCCGTTGGGCTCGACCCTCTCCAGTCGATTACAGCAGATTACAGCATCGCGGGCTTTCCCGGCTAATCGAAGCATTCGCTCTCTTTTCCAGCTGGTCATCGACGATGTAACGCTGAACAACACCGGCGAGAAGTTCCTGCAAAACAAGGAGATGTACCCGCCCTACAAGCCCTTCAAAATAGTCCTCACGCCGGAGGGCGCCATCTCGCATGTGGTCTTCAAGGAGGCGGATCCCATTTGGAGCATGAACTTCAAGCGGGCCATTGCCTCGGTGCTGCAGTTCCAGATGAAGTCCACCGGGGCATTTGTCGTGGATGAGGTAAGCATAAGGATTTTCACGTCCTTTCTATATATCTTTTTATTTTCTTAGAATGCAAAAAAATAGAAACACAATTTTATTTCCTTCTGAAACCTTTTATTTTTTGACACTAGCTTGGTATTCATGGCACCTGTCGCACAGAGTATTTTGTGTCCAACAAGACCAGCTACATCTCCATCCGCAAGACGCCGGAGTTGAAGACCTGCAGGCCCTACTCGGAGGCGGTGCATACCAGTCGGAGCAACGTGCCGCCGAATACGTGCGAGTATGACCACCAGAAGAGCGTGATCATCGGAAACGAGGCCGTCTACGGAATGCTGCCGCACAACGAGACGGGCTACTTCCTAAGCACGGCCCACGCCAAGGGCACCACCCTGATCCACACATTCGAGTCCACGGGGGAGGCGCAGTTCATCAACTCGGAACTGCTGCTCAACTTCCAGAGCGAGTCGCCCATAGACAATCCCATCGATATTGAAACCTCAATGGGGCCAGAGCCCTCCAATCTGGAATTGCAGCCGCTGGATCCGAACGATCCGACCGGCGGAAGGAATCCTCAGCAGCAGAAAACGCTGGTTGCCCAGGCGGGCTCTCTGCTGGACATCTTGGCGGAGGGTCTCGAGAGCACGGAATTTAAGTTCTCGGAGCCGTACGATTCAACGCTTTCGGACGTGATTAAGCTACTCAGCGAGATGGACTTCGGTTCGCTGGCGAAGCTCTACCGCGAGGTGGACATCGGCACTTCTTACCGCCAGGAAACAATCCGTAATATCTTTCATGAAATTATACCACGCATCGGAACCAAGGCCTCGGTCTTTCTCACGCACCACCTGGTGGTGAACAAGATGACCAAGCCGCAGATTGCGGTGCAGCTGCTTATACCAATGCCCTTCCACATCTTCGAGCTGTCCGCGGAGCTGGTGCACAAGTGTGAGGACTTCCTCAAGATTGGGCCGGACCGCTCGGATGTGCGACAAGCTGCCATCCTCAGCTATGCCACCCTCATCCACAACGTGTACGTGGCCAGGGGCATTGACAAGGAAGAGTTCGAGGAGTATGTCCAGAAGTATTTCAATGCCTACCTGAGTAAGTGGAAGAGTCTACAAGGACTACTAAACAATTTACCTAAAATATTTCATATGATTCCACACAGGCAACCGAGACTTTGATCAGAAGATGCTGTACCTGCAGGGTCTGAACAACCTTCAGCTGGGCAGCGTGGCCGACTACCTAGAGCCCATCGTTCAGGATCCCAACGAGCACGAGGACCTCAAGTTCCAGGCAGCCTGGACGACCTTGGCACTGGCCGATAGTCGAGCAGAGCGCATCTACGAGATTTACTGGCCCATCTTTGAGTCGCGCAATGCGAGCCTGGAACTCAGAGTGGCGGCAGTTACTCTGCTGCTTATCTCGAATCCCACTGCTGCTCGCCTGATCAGCATCCATCGCATCATCCAGAGCGAGACAGATCCGCACATGATCAACTACTACCGGACGACGGTGACCAGCATATCGGAGACGACCTATCCCTGCTACCAAAAGCTGCAAGTTATCCTCCCTTCCTCTAACCCAAAGTACTCTCAAGTCTGACATTGATTCTACCAGACGCCGCCTACTGTCCTACATGCACCGCCATCTGCCCAAGAAGCCGGAGCCCCGCTATTGGGTCACCGGCAACTACATCTTTGACTACCGCGACTCAAAGTTCGGAATCGGAGCTATGCTGCAGGTCTTCCTCGTGGGCGACCCCAAGTCGGACATGCCCGTGGTGGCCTTCTTCAAGTTTGACACCGAGGCACTGGGCAAGTTCACCGGTCAACTAGCGGTGAGTGATTCTCCTGGGACAGAAACCAACTAAGTTAAATAATAAACCTTATGACAACCCTCTTCCAGCTGTACATCAAGGCGCGCGGTCTGCCTGACACCATCCTAAGCAAGATGCAGTCGAGGAATGGCACCGAACCGTACACCTTTAAGAGCATCAAGACCCTGCTGGCGATGTTGCAGGCACCGATAGTCAGCTCCAAGGATCTGCATCTGGAGTTCATCCTGCAGATGGAGGGGAAGACGGTGCTCTCGTACTACCTCAACCAGCGCATGTTCCGCCAACTGACCTACGACAACAGTAAGTGCACTGATCCGGGATCTCGGCTCCTAATTGAATAATTATTTGGCTACACCCTCAGTTCTGGAGCGGATGCAGCAAATTATACGGACGGACAGCCACATCAATATGCAGACGGTGCGCTGGCCGTTTATGAATCGCTACTCAGTACCCACTGTGCTGGGCACCTCCTCCGACGTCCTGCTGCAGACCACGGTGCTAACCTCGTTGCGCGGCAACATAACCGAGCAGCGCACTCCGCCGATATCGAAGCACACATTGGAGATCGACGCCCGATACTCCTCGTACGCCTCGGTTCGCAGTCGCAGCTATAATCCTTTCCTAAATCTGGACCACGAGATCAACAGGGAGCAGGGCTTCCTCATCTACATACCCTTTAGCAGCGAGCTGAACCTCAACGAGAGCGGCAGTAAGTGCAGGCGCTACTCCTTCTCACGGCCCCAGAATCTGACCAGCGGCCTGTCCTTTAAATCGCGAGCTGTAACCAAGACCAGGGGTCTAATAACCAAGACTGCGGCGGCGCCCTTCGAGGAGATCATGCTGCCCGAGAGCCGAAACGATGTGGTATGTTTATAAAGAAAATAAACAGAATTATAGCTTAATTCTTTTGCTTCTTTTTATCCCATTTTAGGTTCAGCTCTTCAACTACTCAATGCCCGATTTTGGGGTACAGATGGGCATCCACACCAATCTCAACGAACTGATCAAGTACAGAGGGATGCTACTCAAGTCCGAGTTCACAGAAAAGTACATGTTTTGCATCTATAAAATCCGCATATCTTTTAATGATTTGCATCATTTACTTGCAGTGGCTTCTCTGGCAACATGGTGGTCAGTATCCTTATGTACGTATTCGGATTCACCCAGCTGAGCTCCATCCACCTGGGACATGATCGGAACTTTACGATGCTACTGTATAATGAAAAGGCCACCAGAGTAAGATCCACACCGGTCTTCACTTTACAAAAAATGTATAATAATCCCTTTTAGATTGAGGGAAACTTTTGCACGGAGGATGTATTAAAGACGTCTGAGCTGAAGGGCAAGTTGATTGGCCTAACCCTGGAGCACACGGATAACCTGCTGGAGACGCCTGAGGAGTCGGCACATGTGAATGCTCTGCACAGGTGGAACATCACCCTGGACGTTCAGGGCTCAACGAAGTCCAACTGGTTTAAGGTGATTGGCCAAATACAACGCAACTCTAAGGACGACGAGGAAGACTGGAAGGTGAGTATAACTCATTCGTTGGACTACGTGACAAATTTATTTAACCAAAGATGAGATGCTCCTGTCGTTTCTGTCAGTGTTTGTAAATTGAGTTGTGGTGGTGGATCGGTATATTATTGGGCTGTAAAATTATCGGGGGCCTAACCCTCCTGTCCGGCTATTTCAAGCTCCTCCTCTGCATTGATCAGGGCTACAACGCCATCCTGAAGCGTCTTGACCAATTCGAACTCTGTAAAACCGAGTCGTCGCTTGTTGGATACATCCAGCACGCCATCTTCGTTGGCTAGCTCACCATCATGTCCGCTGATGTGCAGCTGTAGCTCATCGGCGAGGGCGAGCAGGCGGTCGGCGTCCTTGCACAGCAGTGGCAAGCGGATGAAAACTGAAGCGCGCAGCGTGGTGCCCACATTCGTGGGACAGGCGGTTAGGTTGCCGTAACGCGGGTGGCGCACAAAGGTCAGGCTTTTTTCAAGCTCTTGGAGACCGTTGACCAGGCGATTGTAGACGTCACCAAAGTCCCCGCACGGCGCCATGGACATGATGCGCACATGGTCCTCACGGTTTACCCAGATGATGAAGGTCTCGGCTGGATTATGGTAAACGCCGCGACCAGTCGGCCAGAACCGATAGCATCCGGCGGTGGTCAGCTTCTCATCGCCACGCTGGAAGAGTATGTGCCGCTTGACCATCTCCGCCTGTGTCTCGGCATCAATGTCCCCTATTGTCAAGTAGGAACCGATCAGTTCACCGTCCATTGTTTCAGTAGCCGCGCGCACTTTTTCCTCCACCTCGATGAACTGTTTTTCCGTGAGTTTCGGGAAGAAGGGGAAGCCTTCGATGTTGCGCGCCAGACGAATGCGCGCTGACAAGATGTACTTGCGCTCCGGATCCAAGTTCTCAATCTCATCCACGTTGCCAAAGTCCGCATCTTTCTGCAGGACATCGTTATCGTTGTCCATCTGGCCGTGGTAGTCCTTGATGATGGGGTCAAAGATTTTATTGAACACGTCATAGCTCTCGGCATCCGCCGCGTATAAGCCCACGGGGGCTTCATGGTGCTCGAAGCCAGTCACGGCGCAATCGTATAGGTAGGCATCCACAGGCGCCGAGGTGGTGACCAGCATGTACTCCTCCAATAGCTCAGGTGTGAGGTATTTGCGCAGCAGCGAATTGACGTTCTCCTCATCATCCATGAGGGACTTGTAGCCAGCAATAGTGAGCTCCTGGTACTCCTCCGGTGACTTTTTGCTGTAATATAGAATTAAAAGAGTCACATGAGTTCAATTCATAACTAAGTAAATGCTCTTCGGGACCAAAAAAGGATCCCAGTCTTAAGTGCTTACATTTGACCGCGCAACCGCTCCAGCTCCTGTTCCAACTTTGTTATGTGCACCTTGGCCTCTTCGAGGTCGTTCTTCATAACATCGTACTGGGCATCATCCGGGCAGCTTTCGCACATGAACTTGCGTACAAAGCGAATGGCATCCTCGGGCTTGTTCTGCTCCTCGTATAGCTTGATCAGCGCCTTGCTCAAAGCATCGATGACCCCGGCACGCTCCAAATACTTGCGGTATTGCACGCGTTTCGATTCAATCTGGTCAACGATCAAGGAACACCTTTGTAGATTCAATGGCAGTAGCTAGGTACATCTCCGCTCTTACCGAAGTCATTTTGCCAGAGTCCGGGGGAAAGACAAGTAAACAAAAATTTATAACACAACGCAAAGGGAATGCTCAGTCGATATGGCAGGTCCGAAAGTCTTTCGACAGCACTCGAGTTTTTTCCAATTTTTGGCGCGTTCTTACAAAATCAAAAATATATTGAAAATTTTTCCCAAAAGTTTACGACGAGAGAAATTCGTCCGAACGGTATCGTTACTGACTGCCTTCTACGACTGAGCCCTGCCTCGGAGCCGTATTGATCAAACGACGACGTACGACGCCAGGCCTACCTGCCTGCCTGCTTCAGTCAGACTCGGCTAGGGACGCATACTTCCCCCGGAATGTGGGCCACCAATTGCGGCAACTGCTCGAGTGGATGGATGGGTGGTTGGCTGGATGGGTGCTTGCCTTGTGTAATAAACTGGCACGCAGGACGAAAGGTGGGCGGCAGGCGGCAGGCAGTCAGGATGTGTGTGGGCCCGCTAATCGTTGCCACAGTTGTTGTGGCCCCATTGTCTGTCGCTTCGTCATGGTAATGAGAGCCTCCCCGATGGTCTCCCCAGCATTAAAGCCTGGCTGTCTTGTCTCTACACCGCTGGCCGGCATTGTACCCACCGCAAGAGAAGTACAGGGTGTCAAGCCCGCCGCCTAATGAGAGCACTTGACTCGTGCCGGGACTCAAGTCCATTCTTGACATATGTAGCTTGATATGCAAAAAAAACAACCCACAGTTGGGGGTACAGGGATAGCATTATAATAAAAACCTGTAGGAAATACATTCGATTATAGCAAATATTATTTGCAGTTAAATTCAAATTATTTATCTTCTTACTTCTGTACATTTACGTTTCTCTCTCCTTAGGCCTGCACCAAGTTGACCTATGAGCCGCTGGTGTTCACCAAACGCCCCCACACGCTCAATGGGAATGTGGTGTTTGGCGTGGCCACGGCAGAGGGTGAGTGCCCAGAGAATGGGTCTGCGGTGCAGTTTGCAGCACGAGCCGGGGTGAGTACAAGGACTGGAGCAAGGAAGGCCGAATAGGAGTTAATTACTTTCATCATTCCAGCCATCGGAGCATGCCCGTGCTTTTCTGAACTCGGAGAAGAGCTCGCTAACCGACACTGACTTCTGTCCCAAGGAGGTGCTGAAGTTCTCGCCCATTCCCACGTCCCAGTACTGCAAGCGCAGCAATTTCGAAAACTTCACATCGATCACACAGTACGACATGGACCTGAAGTTCAATAATGTAAGAGTTATCGATATAATTCACAATAATTGCACAAATTTTAATATAATTCACCTTGATCCTTTCCTGATAGATGCCTGCCTGGTTCGAGCTGTGGTCCAACCGACTGGATCATCTGGTTTCCGCCTTATCCGCCGACAAAGTGGACAGCTTGCACATGGGCGAGGAGATCAACATATCCATGCACACACCGCACGACTACTTCAGGCTAGCAGTAGAGGTAAATGGGGCCAAGTGGCGCTTCCACCAGATCCCCTTCCTTTACAAGCTGGACTCCAAGTTCGACGCCTCCCACGAGCTCACCTACGACTCGGGTCTAAAGCGCTCCTGCTCGGTGATTAGCGGAATGGTCAGCACCTTTGATGATTACCTTATTAATCTGAAGGAGATTGAGACGCGCGCACAGTGCCTAACCCTTCTGGTGGCCGATTGTTCGCCCCAGCCCCGAATGGCCGTGTTCGTCACGCCATCGCCTGAGAATGGATTTGCCGGCAACTATGGATTGCGTGTCCACATCGGACAGAATTTCTTCGATTTGCACCCTAGAAGCAACAGCAGCCAGCCCATCACGACTGAGCCCGTCTTCATCTATCTCAACCAGGACCAAAGACCGCACGATGTGCGCCAGAAGCCGTACCAGTGGCCCATCGAGGCTAGCGACTACGATTTTCGGTGAGAAATGCATAATATTTTATCCAATATAACTAAAAATAAGTATATCCTTCCTCATACCCTATTCCAGCGTGGAGCTGAACGAGCAAAACATCCTGATTGTGGAGTGCACGCAGCTGAGTTCCACCATCCAGTTCGACCTGTACAACATCCTCAATTTCGAGATATACGGTGTGTACAAGCACCAGATGTGCGGCCTCTGCAGCCAACCGGTCAACCGCATGCAGAACTACACGATCTGTGAGCTGGAGCCGAGCAGCACCACAACGCCCGTTCCGCTGCAACAGCCCTCCGCCGACGTAGTTGTAGTCGCATCCTAAGCATAATGTGTGTTTAATCTAAAATAAAAAGAAAGAAGAGGCCCAGCAGAAGGGGAGAACATGCAAATCCCAGTCAGGGCTTTGACTTTTATTTATGTAACTTCAATAACGAATGCTTGGTATATAATGTTTATTGTTTGTCAATAGTCAAAATGCATTTTTGAAAATATATTTTAAGGAACCGCATTTCAAAGTTCATTGAAGGAAAATATCTTTCGAGAAAAGAACATAAATAATTGCAGTCTTCAAGTGCTTCTTTGCTTTTAAACTTAAATGTCAAGTCAACTTTCACAGTTATTGTAAAGATGGAAAACGTAAGAAAAAACAAGCTTATGGTCAGTAGAGTTCAAATAAATAAAAAGAGCTTCATTCGTAGATTGGTAGATATTCGCCGAGTTAACGATCCTCGTCACGATATCCAATCTGCTTCTCGCGATCGCGATGTAGCTGGGTAAGCAAGTGCATTCGCAGCTGCGGAACTGATTCCAATAGTTGGTTGCACAGCTTGCAGGTTATCGGATTGAAGAGGCCATCGCTGCAATAATTGAATCTTTAGCAAGCTTATATCATAAAAGTTAAGACTGCCTTACAAGGTGCGCCAGTTGTGCAGCTCTTCGCAGTTTGACACCAGCATCATCACACTGTCTATGCGTTCCTCCTGCAGCTCCGGAATGGTGTGCATAGGGAATATGGAACGTTTGCCGAACGGCTCCGCTTGCGGCTCCACGTCCTCCAACTTTTCCCATATGTAGTCCTCGTTGCTCGTGTGCACCTCAATGTAGCTACGATCTTTGTTGAGGAGACTTCAAAGCAGAGTTCAGAGGGATTATTACGATTAAATGACACGATTCTCGATCTCTTACCGGAAGATTAGCTTGCGCAGCTGGTTGCATATTTTGATGCGGTCATGTACGCCCATTGTGGGAAATTCCTCGCCCTCAAAGTTAAAGAAGACGCTATCAAAATTGTAGCGCATTTGGTTGATCTGAGGTGTAAATTTTAATAGTGAAACTAAGAAATTCATAATTCATTCTCTCATACCAATCGCACATCGTCCTCGAGTATTTTCACATCCAAATTTATCACCATGTCGTGCTCCTCGAAGTACGGCTGCATGGTCTCAGGGTTGAAGCCCAGCCCTGCCAGGATGGACACATACTTGGTGCCATACCGATTGCACTTGATCTGCATGGTGGGACAGAAGAGCATGGCCATCAGAGCTCCGAATCCGTGCACGTTCGGCATCAGTGTGGTGCCGCGGGCAGTCAGAGTCTGCCCATCGGTACTCTCCACGGTGGCGTGGGAAACAATCATCTGAGCGTGCTGATCCTGGGGATTGGCATCCAGAAGCACGGCGTTCACCGAATTATTATCAATTCTCACACTTTTCCACATGCCCACACGAATGGTGGACTGCATTGTGGTCTCCAGGGGGCTATAGGGTCCCTTTAGCAGCACCACCGAGTGGCATCTGTCCAGTGGTGGCGGCGGCAGATCGAGATCTTTTTGCATCTGACACGAACGCAGATACTCTTCGTTTATCTGCTGACGCTCCGCCGCAGTCAAATGCTTGACGGTCTCCTGCTTGCGTGTCCGGAAGTCATGATCCATTCGGGACATGTAATCTTCGTCAGCGCGACGGGCCAGCTTCAGCTCAACCATCTTCTCGTTGAGAATACCGTCGCGCATGTGAACGAGAACGGCGGCCACATCATCAAACAGGGAGTATACCTCAACCTCGACCCGTCCGCTACTGCCGAGCGACTCGAGCATTTCGTTGGCTTTTTGGGACCACTGATTGCTGCTGCTAATTACTGACGACGGCTGCACCAGCGCCAGTCGGCACTCGAACATGCGGGGTGGCAGGTCCCCGTACTGACGCAGCAGTTCGTCCGGCATCAGCCGAAGCATCTCCATGGGAAGCAACACAATGTCGCCAAAGTCGATGAAGCGAACATAAAACTTGGGCTGGCGATTGGTTTGGTTCTCTGGCCGGATCACCATGGCCCGTTGGAAGTCGGAACAGCGTTTGGCCAGCACCATCAGGCCCTTGGTGATGGCACCCGCATTGCGCACACAATTACGCAGCTGTTGCGGGCTGTTAAAAACCTCAGTCATGTTGCGAATGCACTCACCAAAGTACATTGGTTGGAAGTAGAACTTGCCGCAGCTGTAGATCTGTGACAATTCTGATTAGTTGTGGCTCAAAATTGCTAGCGGCCAACTTACGTGGGTAATCTGACCAGTAATTTTCTTGTCATACACGGAGGGCAGGGCAAGAAGCTCCACGTTCACGGCCCTCGAAGGTGGAATCCAACGACCCTCAATCACGTCTCCAATCTTGCGCTGCTGAACATAGTTCATGGCGATGTTTTGTCTAAAATAAAGAACATAAAATGTACGCGAATGTGGTTACATACCACATAACAAATAAAATAAAAGGTATTTAAAGGCAACTTACTCCATGATGCGCAGTGGACGACTCAACTGGTTGAGCCTCATCCTAACCGCTTTATAGACTTCGGTTTTGACGCGGCCAGGCACACGGACTACCTTGGAGCTGTTGTCACAGCAGTCGTCGTTCTTGAACGTGACGAACACCTTCTGTGAGCCGTGCTGGAAGGTCACATCCATGTTCTCGGGCGGAATCTTGGCCTCCTGGAACAGTTCCTTAATTCGCCTGGTATACAGCTCACCCATGTAGCCGGGCTTGAAGTTGGTGAAGAAAACTGTGCGGCACGGATCGAGGCCCGAGATTACTTGATACATTTCACGATCCGGCTCAACAGTTGAATGCTTGGAGCGCATAAAATAGTTCGGATAGAAGGCGCCGGCAATGATAACTTGGAAAATAATCTTCTTCTCCATGTCATTCATATTGTGACTGAAGTCATTAGGGATTGGTTGCAGGCCAAATTTCATGCACCGAAGTCGCAGTTCCTGGACCATGAGGTGCATCTCCTTCAAAGATCGCAAGGAGACATGGAAGCGCTTGGCCCACTGAACTGCAGAGTCCTGCTGCAGGCTATTTTCGCACATGTTTAAATATGTCTACAAAAAAATAAGTAAAATTTAAATTCGCAATAAGCTTTAGCAGCGCACTGAAAATTACCATGTAGATACGCCAGATAGCCACCAAGTCGGAGCCAGAGTCATCGGCGAAAATGTAATGCATCCAAAATGACTCGAAATTATGTCTACGTCCTGGGTCTGTATACAAACCTCGCACCGAAAGGCCAGCAGCTGCAAAAGTTTGGAGAATGTGTAATTAGATTCCTAAAGGGGGTAAAGTTTGCACCAACCAATAATGATCGCTTCGTCGAGTAAATTGAATATATAACCAAATATGATAAGCCGGCTCAGGCGAGTGTCCACCGGCAGACGTGACATGATAGTGCCCCAGAAGGTGATGTCGCCGTCCATCTCGTTATAAACACCATCGACAGTGGGAAACAATGCGCCCACTTCCTTGAGCAGCAGTATTGTGTTTTGGATATCGGAGAGATTTGGTGGAGACAGAGCCAGAGCCAATATCTCAACCGGTGAGCCCATGCCCAGCTCCTTGGCCTTCAGCACAGAGTTCTGGAGAGGCTGTCGCAGCATCTCCGGGACACCGAACTCCAACATTTGGTGTTGGTAGAATGCCTTGGTAACCATGCGGTAGACTCGACCACTTCGGAGACGACCCACGCGACCGGCGCGCTGGCGACAATTGGCCCTGGAGGCCCAGGTCAGTCGAAGAGAACTGAAGTTTGTGGCCGTATCGGTGACCAGCACCTTGGAAAGGCAGAAATCGATGACGTACGAGACATCGGGGACCGTTATGGAGCTCTCAGCAATGTTGGTTGTGAGAATGACCTTCCGGTATCCGGACGGGGGTGGCTCAAACACATCCCGCTGAGCTTCTGCGGTCATCAGGGAATAGCAGCGCACAGTACTAATCTTCATGGAGTGGCTGTGTAGGAAAAATAAGACAATTATATACAGAACAATGGGAAAATGTGGCAAATTCGCTTACTCTTGCTTAACCATATGGGATATACTGTCTGCCATGCAGTCGATCTCGTAGATACCCGGCAAAAAGATGAGCACGGCCCCTGTGCGCATGGCTTCGTCGTAACTCACGCCAGTCTGCTTCTCCGCCTTCCGTTCCATGTTGTCAATGACCAGAATAATCTTTACCGCCGCCTTGTAGCCGTCGTCCAATATTCGCGGCTCGTACTGTCCATCCACATCATCCTTCCACTTGATGCTAACAAGCTGATCGCGGTAGAACTTCTCGATCGAGTATTTACGTCCATGACTGGTACTGATCACTGGAGGCATCGAGTTCTTGGTGGCAAAGTACTCAGCAAAGCCGCGGGGATCGATCGTAGCCGACATCAGGATGACCTTCACGTGGCGCGAGTTGGTTGCCAGCAGGCGACGCACCACAATGAGCAGGAAATCCATATCCTGATCGCGCTCGTGCACCTCATCGAGCACGATGTGGGTATAGTGGGTCAATGTCTTATTGTTTACCAATATATTCAGAAGCACTCCGGTGGTGCAGTAGAGCAGGCGGGTGTCTTCCCCTGCTTCTCGGTGCAGGCCCACCTGGTAGCTGCACACGGTGCGCGGCTGCCATTCGCGCTCCTCGCAAACCCTGTTCGCAATGGAGATGGCCGCAATGCGACGCGGCTGGGTCACTACAATGTTGCAGTACTGGCCGGTCCTGAAGCCCTCATCAAGAATGTATTGAGGGACCTAAAGAGAAAAATTCAAAGTTTGAAAAAACCGCTTTTAAAAATATTTTTAAAACACTGAAGTGTTATCGATAATCGGTATATCGGAATCTAGTGCTGTAAAACGTTTATTTTTTTGCCGGTAGTCAGGATTGTTTACATTTTCCGAAATAATAATGCGCTTCAAAAAAATATAACAGATTGGATAAATGGAGTTAAACACCTACGACGACTGCTGGGAGCTGGTGCAGCGCTTCCAGCGACTGGTACACGATGGAGAGAACTTGGAGTTCGAGGTATTTTGCCGCTGCTGGCGGGAGCTGCAGCTGCAGCACCTCTTCACCTGCCAGTCGAACCACACGGAGGTGATAGCCACCACTCTGGCGGCCCTGCATGTGGCCAAGCGGTTGGCCTGCTCCCGGCGCAGCTGCGGGGACCCCTTTCCTGCCTCTCGCTCCCAGCGGATTGCTGGATTCTTTTTGCTCTACGCGATCTACCACAAGCAGCCGACACACAAGTTCATCAAGATTGAGGTTTCGCCTAGGACTTGGCAGGAGATGACCGACTACGTACTGCTCCTGCGCGAGGAGAGTCCGGACCGGAAGGACACGCAGCAGGTAGCTCACATGTTCTGGCGTCTCGTGCAGGAGCAGGCCTTTCGCTACACGGCCTTGGACTACTGCCAGGGCTTGGATAACCTGGCAGACTACGACAGGCTGGAGAGTATAGTGGGGGCCAGGAAGCAAAAGCCGATGGTGAAGCAGCAGCGACCCAATAACGTGAGCCTGGCCTACGAGCTGGAAACCGCTCGGGAACTGGACATGGCAAGTCAGCCATTCTGCGATCTCGAGTCGGCCTACAATGCCCAGAAGCAGCTCCTGCCCGGCCAACAGCTGGCCCTGCCTCCCACCAAGATCTTTGATCAGCTGCAGGAGGTCTTTGGCGACATTCAAAAGCTGTTGGCAGGCAACAGAAATCAGCCCGCAGATCAGACTGGGACGGATCAGAGTCCTACTACAAGTTCAACCAAAAACCAGCTGGAGGTGCGACAGCAAGTCCGATTGAAGGCCATGTACGGCGAGGAGAAACCGCCGCAGGCGGAGGAACTGGCCGTTAAGCTGGAGGTAAACGAAGCACACCAGCGGCGAATGTCTTCGGCCACCGTGTTCCAGCGGGCACTGCCCGAGGATGTGCAGCGAGAGTACGAACTCTATGAATTCAGTGACAATGACGACGACGATGAGGAGGAGAATGAAGTTGTGGCCGAGGAAGGTGAAGTCACAGAGGAAGAGTTTCAGGAACTTCTCGGTTTCTGATATACATAATCTCTTGCATGTAATATAATTCTCATTCAATGTAAATAAAATAAAGGTATTAAATAAATTTTGAGAATTACGAAAAATGTATTGTTGTAGAGCGGGAAGTAGTTATTGAAAAATATTACAATATTACAATGTATTTGTTTACGAAATTTTAAGGATCCTTTATTCCTGAGTTTTGTTAATTAACTTTAATTATATTAATGCAATAAAAACAAGAAAGGAAGCTCATTGAAGTTTTAATAACTTTATATAACTTCATATGCATATTACTTGCACAGTTTTTACTTATTTTTTACGTGTGGTTTTACATTTTACTCTACATTTACCGAAAAATACGTTGAAAACTGACAAACATATCTTTTTATTCTCTCTAAAAATAATAGAAAGCTCAAACCCGAGAGTAGATCAAGATATGCTAAAAAAACATTAAGGTTATAATTTTGTTCTTCAAGTTTACGGATTGTTCCCTTACAAGCTATTTGATAGAGTTGACCGATCCGACTCATTTCGACTTATATAGTAGTGAGAGTATATTGTAGAGTTTCATTCAGATAGCTTCAAAACTGAGGGACTATTTCGCGTAGAAATGGACAGACGGACATGACTAGATCGACTCGACTGTTGTTCCTGATCAATAATCAATATACTTTATAGGGGCGGAGCTGGTTTCTTAACTGCGTTGCAAACTTTTAACTAAAATTATTACTCAGCAAGAGTATTACAACCCATTAGCTTTAAACAAATCTGACAGAAAGCTAATAAGTTTGCTTTATTGCCTGGAATTTGTGAAAAGAGAGAAATAATAAGACGTAAACATTCTAAAATAAGCCGAATTATAACTAAGAGATAAAGTGGTTCTGTCATGTTCCGATTTATAGTGTCGGCATCAAAATGCGGATGCAAGACTTGTAGAAATGGGGCAGTTTTCAAATGCACATTAAACTTTCTGTTTCAAATATCTAAGCAATCTTTGAGCAAGACTTACCTGGGTGGTCTTGCCGCAACCTGTCTCGCCCTTCAGAATGACGACGGGATTAGCGTTGATCGCCGTTATGATTTCCTCCCGCTTGGCGTAGATCGGCAAGTTTTTGTCGCG
>VNJS01000920.1:0-33343 GCA_008042575.1 Drosophila watanabei
TGACTGAGAACGAGGTCTTCTCTCGGTCCTTTTCAGCCAGGTATATTTGGTGGTACCCTGACTTCAGGTCTAGGGTGGTAAAGAATTTGGCTTTCCTCAAGTTCGCTAGAATCATGGGTATGCTCGGCAAGGGGTAGCGATCGGCGATTGTCCGCTCGTTCAGCTTCCTGAAGTCGATTACTAATCGCTTCTTCTTGCTGCCATTATCATCAGTCCCTTTTTTGTCAACCACCCAGGTAGGGCTATTGTATGGGGATCTGGACGGCCTGATTATGCCATTTTGCAGCAGGTCTTTGATCTCATTGTTTACAAAGTCTGCTGTCCCCATAGGATAGGGGTATAACTTGGAGTAGACAGGTTTGTCATTCGTAGTTCGAATAGTAGCGATGACCGATGTGTTGAAATTGAGCGCCTCGTTAAAGGTCGAAAACACCTTAAATCTTTTCAGAATATTTTTTTTGAGGTCGGCTTTAGCCGAACTTGGCACAACTATGTCATCGATTTTTGTGAAGTTGACATTCGACAGTCAAAAAAATTTGAGCTTTTCAGTGACGTTTGCGTATTTTATTACGCTGTTGCCTAGGTCTAATGCTACTCCTGCTCTCGTTAGCGAATCGAAGCCTATAATAGCATCGAACGTGCTCAATGTATCCAAGAGGAAAAATGGGACGTGTAGTCCAAAAATGCGCATTATACACTTGTTTTTGACATCACTGGAGCCGTGAATAGACATTTGCGACAAGCGCTTGGATCATTTCTGCTTTCATTTCTGGTTGATCTATGTCCCTAACTTCGGGGCGAAATCCTACTTCTTCGCTATCGTCGCTATCAATTTCCTGCTTTACTTCCCTATACTCCCAACTCATTGGCAGTTAAAGGGCGCTGGGTAGATACGAGGTATTCGACGATTGGGGCTCAAGAGAAAAGGTTTCGAAGGACCACTTTGGTGATATAAAAGCCGAAGAAAAAAAAATTGCGGAAAAATGGATCGTCACCTAAAACATAAAAATGCTGGATTAATTTGTCTCAAAAACAAAATTAAAATACAGAACGGTGACAACATTAACAAAGAAATAAAATATTCCTTTGCATAATTAATTCATATAAATGTTGATTGCCGTGGCACCACTGTGCGTTATTTGAGATATATGGATTCCTTTATTTATAGTGCAATTAAAAAATCCAAATCAACAAAATTAAACCAACACGCAGAATATAGAAGTATTTTGTTATTTAAAATTTAAAATCGCTAGTACGAGTGTACGTAATTTGGGTAATATATTTTTTTTTTCCACGCGCTCAGGAAAAATCTGAATCAGAAATCGAAAATCGAGTCACTATTTATTTATTTGTAAAAAATTCCTAATGCTGGGCATAGGAAATTGTATGCACTGTTATTTGTGTTTGCGTAGACGTTGTCTATTGTCGGCGCTCAGCTATTTACATATTGTACAACTTCAGGGGTGGAATTCGAATATTATTAATAATATTAATCCGTTGGGCGACAATTATTTAATTGTCTGGGCCGGCTGGCGGTGTCTCCGGGGGTAGAGCCGGTTGGTTGAATATCCGTGGGGGGCCGGCAGTAGGTTGCTGCCGCTGGTTGGGTAGTGGTGACCACCAAGGATGGCAGCCACTGGGGAATCGGGTGGTCGCTTCGACTTCCTTCCTTCTTCCGAAGTTTACGGTGGAAGATACTTATCTCCGTTGTTACGGCCCTTAAGGTACGATAACCAAATTCAATAAGCAGAATAAATGTAACGGCTAAAGCCGGAGTTTTATAATCGAGCTAGTGCTCTTTATTTCAAATCTAAATTAAAACTAAAACTTAAGAATTAACAAAAGCTCATGCATAGCCGGATGCTCATGGCAGACTGCTGACCTTGCACATTTTGCAGAAGTCTTACGATCGCTCGGAATGGTACAACGTGCTGGCTCAGCCTAGGGCCAATAAGGTGGACCCAATTTAGGGTAATAATAGTAATAATAATAATAATAACAAATGATTAATATTAATAAGGGAAATAAGAATTGGCCTGCTCAGCCTAAGCTGGGAGTTGGTTGTTAACTACTCCCCACTTAAATTGGACGCCGTCCTCACTGACAGCCAATATTAATCCGTTGGGCGACAATTATTTAATTTTCTGGGCAGGATGGAGGTGTCTTCGTGGCAGGGGTAGAGCCGGTTGGTTGAATATCCGTAGGGGGCCGGCAGAAGGTTGCTGCCGCTGGTTGGGTAGTGGTGACCACCAAGGATGGCAGCCACTGGGGAATCGGGGGGTCGCTTCGACTTCCTTCCTTCTTCCGAAGTTTACGGTGGAAGATACTTATCTCCGTTGTTACGGCCCTTAAGGTACGATAACCAAATTCAATAAGCAGAATAAATGTAACGGCTGAAGCCGGAGTTTTATAATCGAGCTAGTGATCTTTATTTCAAATCTAAATTAAAACTAAAACTTAAAAATTAACAAAAGCTCATGCACAGTCGGATGCTCGTGGCAGACCGCTGACTTTGCACATTTTGCAGAAGTCTTACGATCGCTGTCAGCCAATGAATAGGAGCCACGGCTTGGAATGGTACAATGTTCTGGCTCAGCCTAGGGCCAATAAGGTGGACCCAATTTAGGGTGGACCATGCATGAGAGAAAAGTGTAATAATAATAATAATAAAAAATTATTAATATTAATAAGGGGAATAAAAATTGGCCTGCTCAGCCTAAGCTGCGAGTTGGTTGTTAACTTGCATGTATCTACGTAAAGGGGCAGCGCGCTGAAATAACAACAAAAGGTAATCAAAACACGGCTGATGCTGAAGCTGGGTTTTCTGTTCATTATTTTTTTAATTTAAATTTATTTGCTTCATAATTTGGGTAAATGGATTGTAAAATACATATATCTGTAACTTCTTGGATTGGAGGAAGAAAACAGTTCTTTTTGTCAGAGGTAATTATTTCGAAAAAAATTCACATATTCGCATGATGGCTGGAGGACTTCAATGTATATTTGGAATTCGAGAAAATAAATGTCTGTGCAAAAAAACCGGAACCAAATATCGAGACGGCAGTGGATTTTTTGGCGAAACGTTCACGGGACACGAAAAACACAACCGCCGTCGATATATGATGCCTTTTCTTTTAAATTCACTTGTCTTTATATATATTTAAATATATATAAGTTAACTGTGGTCAGCCAGACCAGAGTCGTTGACCATAGTCGACGTAATATCCATGCTCCGGCCAAACTGCTGACCAAGCAATGGGCCGGATGCTCGTACACAGACGGCAAACACTGCATATTTGCGTGGCCGCTGTGAGCTTTGTTAGCTATAAGTTTATTTCATATATTCAGTTCTGATTTTTCATTCCTTGAATAAAGAGCCATTGCTCGTCAAATTAACTCCGACAATCTGTCGTTAAAGCATTATTATTTTACCACCTATCTGAGTCCCTAGGCCAGAAGATAAAAGGAGGACAGTCATCCTCCCAACCTAATCTCCCTAATCATCATTGGGGAATCTACGGCCAGCCGGCCAGGAGCAATCGTAACTGACGCCCGCTCCCCCTGCGTGTACCTACAACTGCGAGGGACCTGCCCGACGATCAGTGAGGATTGCGTACCAACAAAACTAATTTATATATACACTGACGAGCAAAACTGTAACACGAGTTCAATACTCTAACTTCAAAGGTCTGTATCTTCTGTCCTACTTGACGCATGCTGGAAATTATGCACTATGTTTCTTGAAAATTTGAAGTCATTTGATTATAGGAGAAGAAAATGGTAAAGCAATATGTTTTTTTTTTATATTCGATTATTGAAGGCATATAATTACAAAAGTGGGGAAATAGAGGATTAGAAAGTACGGCCGCAAAGTAATGCTTTGCGCGGGCCCATGTCCCGCCCACTTGGTTACGGATCCGCTCCTCCGTCCTAAGTTTGGTCATGATAGAAGCGGCGAAGGATGACACTGCCTGCCGATTTTCCTCGCTCGTCAGCATCAGCCGCACCAGGCTTTTCACCCTGATGGTGGAGGACATCTTGGCTTCCAGTTCCGTCCGCTCCCTGACGAACCTTACGCACCAGAAAATTAAGTGCTCTTTAGACTCCTCCACATATCCGGGGCAGCAGGAACACGTGCCTAACGCCTCGTAACCGAAGCGCTGAAGGTAGCTCCTGAAGCATCCGTGTCCGCAAAGGACCTGCGTGAGGATGCGTCCCATCTTGCTTGCTATGCAGCTAGCGTGGCCTCCTTAGCCGCGAGGCTGATCTCCTTTTTGGCGCGGGTAGACAAGACTCGACCGGCTCCCTGGGCATGCGTAAAGGCCCTCTCCTCTGCCAACAGGTCCAACGGGGGCGTCCCGGCAATGACTAGCGCGGCCTGGTCGGACACCGACTTGAATGCGCAGCAGATGCGTAGCGCCGCGAGGCGGTGGGCTGCGTGCAGGCCATGACTGTAGGCCGGTGTTGCCATCGCGTGGCTCCAGATCGGCGCAGCATAGAGCATGGTGGCTCTTGCTACGCCGGACAGCAGGAGTCTGGTCGCCTGTCTTGGACAAATATGGTGCAACATGAGCCTATTTACTGCTCTTACCGAGATGATGGCCTTGGAGCTCGCGTGTGCAAGGTGCTCGTGGAACGACAACTTCGTGTCGATCATCACCCCCAGGTACCTTATTACAGCTCTTTGTCGACTACGACTACCGCAGTATCGTCCGCAAATCCTACCAGCTCGGTCCGGCCCGGAAGCGGGAGCCGCAGGACGCCGTCAAACATGGCATTCCACAACAACGGCGCCACGACCGATCCTTGCGGCACTCCGCAAGATAGCGCCGCCGATCTTGCCCCGCTGTCGGATTCGTAGTGCAGGACTCTGCCTCTGAAGTAGCTCCTTAGCAGCTCGAGCAGGTAAGGCGGTATCCCGAAACTGGATAGCGCGTCCAGGATGCAGCCCCGTCTCGCCGTATTGAATGCATTGCTAATGTCCAGCGTGACTATCAGGCAGTACTCCTTGTCTCCTCCTTTCCATCGAACTCCTGAGATCGCCGCATTCGCAATGCCCACGGCCTTAGAAATGGCGTCCACCGTAGACTTGGCTTTCCTGAATCCGAACTGCAGATCTGTCAGGTCACCGGCCGCTGCTATGGCTCGCTCCAGCCTCGTCCGGATAAGGTATTTCAACACCTTACCGGCCCCATCGATCAGACAGATCGGTCTATAGGCTGAAGTGTTCTCGCGGGCTTTCTAGGTTTTGGAAGGAGAACCAGTCTTTGGGTTTTCCATCTCGAAGGGAAGGATCCTTCTCGAGTGTAGAGACCGGGTCGTCAGCCGCTGGAATGAGGTGCCCGTCAATTCCGTCGATGCTAGCCGCGTCATGAGGAGCACGCCGTTTTGTCCCACGGGTCGCGCGCCTTGCGTCCAGCTCCGTGAGGATCGCTGAGCGCGTTCGCTGGCTTGTCCCCAGAGTTGAGCAGGGTGACTTCTAGCGAAGAAAACGCCTCCAGGAGGGCTCTGCCTCTGGCATTGGTGAGTGAGCTGCCCCATTCGACTACCCATGCGTTGAAGTCTCGCTATCATTGCTGGAATTCGGCCTCTCGCGTCGGCAGCAAGCCTGTCGATTGCGTCTCCAAATTCGGAGAGTGACAAGCTTGGAGGCTTGGAGCTTAGGTAGACGCTGTAGATCCACCAGCCTCCGGTCTTTTCCCGCACGAAGCCTCTGACGGGGAGCACGTCTGTCCATCTCTTGGGAACGCTACCACAGGACCACAGAGCGGCATTGCCAGAGCTGTCCTTAACCCAGTTTCGGCCAGCGTAAACCCTGAATGGCTCGCTTATAGCGGCGACCTCCGCGCCGCATTCCTGTACCGCCTGGGCCAGCAGATCGTGTGCTGCCGCACAGTGGTTCAACTTAATTTGGAACACTAACATGCGCTGCTGGTGGGGGCTGCTCCTGACGACCTCACCAGGTTGCAGTGGCGACTGCCTGCCAAGTGATTTGAGTCGCCTTTCCTTAGCTTGGTGCATATGAAACAGCGGGGACTGTTTTTTCACTCGGCTATTTTGTCCCCTTCCTGCCCGCATCTGAAGCATGATCTGCTTCTGTCGCAGCAGCTGGTGTATCTGGCCGCAGTTGAGCAGGGTGACTTCTAGCACTAACCATACAACATATAGACTACCCATTTCATACAATGAAAATGGACACAAAAATTTCTTAGCGACAGGCCCCCGGGATGTTAGCGGCGGGATCGGTTCGTCGTGTGCGCTCGGATTCGGGCTGTTAGCGGCGGGCCCCGTCGCTTCGTGTGCGCTCGGATTTTTCGCTCTCTCATTCTTATGCTCGCACACTGAATCCGAGAGTTCAGTCGCAAAGTGGCGCATACCTGGCCTCCGCTAGGTAAAGGCCGAACCGCCTTGACGTTGACGGAGCTGGGCGGGAGGTTCCCCTACGTGGCAAGTTCTGCCAAGAGCTCCTCTTTGGTCACCAATTCGTCCAGGTCCCGTACGACAAAGGTAATCTGGGGCGACACAGCCCGGCTCGGCAAATCGCTGCCGAGCACACTACCGATCTGCTCCTTCATTCCATTGATGGATGCTCCTGGAGACTTCTTCAGTTTGAGAAGGATTTCACCTTTTGCAGTCTTCCTTACCTTTGTCACGCTGTCACCTATGCCTGCCATCCTGGCAACATGGGTGTGAGTGATCATGTTCAGGACATCTCTATAAGACAACTCTGCCGCGGGGGTTATGATGATGGCATCGTTTCTACCCCTCTTGCGGGTCTTGCGGGCCTTACCGCGATTTAACAAGAACTTCTCGTTCCGGCCGCTTGCACTGACTGCACTTCTCGCCTCTCTCCCGGCGCTATGCCTAGGGGGCTAGGCTAAGCAGTTGAATGCGACTCCAGGGAGAAGTCTGCGTAGCCTTCTCTGCCGTGGGCCTCGAAGCCTTACGAAGGCGTTTTAATGCTGTGCACCATCTTGTCGAAAACTTTGCCCTCGGGATCGATGCCATCCGCGGGTCTGTCTGCGACCTCCGTGGGCATTGAAGGGCCGCCACCAAGTGGGGTCCGTTGCAACTTTGGGAGTTTTTAGAAAATTCCCAATTAATGCTGTGCACCATCTTGTCGAAAACTTTGGCCAGCAGATCGTCAAGGATTGAACCCATCTCGCAGATCTTTCACCTTCTTAGGTGAATGGGCTGTGACAGGAGGGCTGGGAGAGTCCCTGACTCTTTTCGTCTTAGGGGTCGACGAACTGCCCTCGGGATCGATGCCATCCGCGGGTCTGTCTGCGACCTCCGTGGGCATTGAAGGGCCGCCACCGGGTGGGGTCCGTTGCAACTTTGGGAGTTTTTAGAAAATTTCCAATTAATGCTGTGCACCATCTTGTCGAAAACCTTGGCCAGCAGATCGTCAAGGATTGAACCCATCTCGCAGATCTTTCACCTTCTTAGGTGAATGGGCTGTGACAGGAGGGCTGGGAGAGTCCCTGACTCTTTTCGTCTTAGGGGTCGACGAACTGCCCTCGGGATCGATGCCATCCGCGGGTCTGTCTGCGACCTCCGTGGGCATTGAAGAGCCGCCACCGGGTGGGGTCCGTTGCAACTTTGGGAGTTTTTAAAAAATTCCCAATTCGTACGAGTCTACACTTGTCGCTGTAAAAGGAGCGCCGTCCAAGTGGGCTGCAGGGGCTACACTGTGGGTGGGAACGTTGGTTAATCCCTCCAGAATCCTTGCCCTTGTCGCGGAGTCAACCGCGGGTGGATTTCCACATTTGTGGCCGCCACCAGGAGTAACCATGACATTTCTACGGGGTGGGGGCGCAGCAACTGACGCTGCTGCTGGGTTGTGTTTTATACCTAGCCGCCAGGTGAGAAAAAAATGCCGTTACGGTACAGACGCGGACCACGCCGCCGGCCAATGTGGCTCAAAACACTAGTTTCTCCTAACTTTGCAAAACTGGGTGCACTCAATATAGATCAATTCATCAAATTGAAATGTGGGCCCAAAATAATAGGTTAGGTTAGGTCAATCGGGCGGCCCTCAGCGGGCCAAGCATAGGCCAATATGACCCTTAGTTGCCCTTGTTATTCTGGGCTGGACCTATAAATTGTTACTGCAGGTTTCGAAGTCCTTGAGGATCGAGGTGTCTTTAGCGAAGGCAAGTAGTTCGCCTGGCTTTCTCCTGGAGGTATCTTCCAGCGATGCTAGAGCCGGATCGCCTAGGTGTCTTACTCTTGACCTTGTTAGAGCCGGACATTTGCAAATAGTGCTCTAGGGTTTCGGTTGCCCCGGATTCATCGTATTTCCGGCAGTTGGCATTTTTGGTGATGCCGAGCTTGACGGCATGAGTCGCGGTCAGGCAGTGACCTGTGAGAACTCCTACTAACAGTCTGAAATCTTTCCGTGGAAGATGCAGCATGTAGTAACTGAGTTTTTCTTTGCGCTCTTTGCACTTGATCTTTAATATTTTACAGGTAGTGCAATTTCTCCTCCATCTACTCTTTCGTTGGCCTGTCCCTCTAGCTCATTTTGGAGCGTTCTTAGGGAGACCGGAACGTTTTCTGTTTTTTCACTCGCCAGCCCGACGCCTTCCTTTACAAGTTCGTCCGCGGTTTCGTTACCATCGATGCCCTGATGGCTAGGAACCCAGTAGACCCTCACTGACTTAGTCTTCTCAAGATATCTAGTGCCTCCCTGCTTGCCAGTACACTTTTGGAACTGACCGTTGGCAATTGCATGAATTTTTTCGCCGCGTGATACGCGTCTAGTAGCTCCTTGGTGGAGTCTCTAGGGACTTTTATATGTCCTCCGCAGATTTTACTGTGCCCGGAGAAGTGGCAAGCCTTGCTGTGATTACCTTTCTGAACTTTCCCCAGTTTGTGTTCCGGGGGTTCCTAAAAACGGTTAATTTGTTCGAATTTATACTGGAACTGTATGTACTTATGATCTGAGAAGGATGGTCTCTCAAGGACCATAGTATCCTGTCCCTTTATGATTGTTAAATCTAGCACGTTGGACGAGGTGGGGCCTACAAAGGTATGTTCCTCTCCCATGATTGCTATAGATAGGTAAGTAGAAAGAATAAAGTCTAAGAGTGACTCACCTCTGGCTTCTTCACACGCAATGGTGTACGTTGGCGTCTGCACTCACGAGCAGTTGCTGGTTTTTCGGACTAGCTTCAAGCAGGCTCCTGAGTTCCTCCGGTGGGGCCTTCCTGTCGTGTGCCATGGCCCAAGAAACTGCCAGGAGGCGTTCTTTCTGCTCTCCAACATCACTACAGTCAGCTCGTCAGAACTGTAATGAGCCATTAGGTTAGCGTGTAGGCCCTACCGCACAAGTACGGCGGTTCTAATCCTGCTTACCGATGGTGAGTAGAAGAGGTTGTAATTAGAGGACTTTAGTCATGCAACGGAATTGCCCGAGGCAATCCATGGCTCTTGAACCAAAGCAATGTCGGCGGACCCTTGCTCCATGGCTATGAGGAATTCCGCCGAGTCGACCTTACTTTATGAAGGTTGAGCTGCAGCACCCTTAGCGTCATGGGTACCTTGCTCACCTCCAGACGGATTGACTATGACTGTCAGATCCCCGTCCTCCTTCAGGGTTTCGTCCAGCGTCATTTCCTGGGCGGCATCTATGATGGTGTCCAGACCTTAGTCCTTCTCTACCTCGCCAGCCTGCAGGGTGTGCGCATCTTTATCCCTGTGATGGCGCTTTTTAAGGCGTAGGTAGACGCTACCCATACCCCACGCCATCTTCCCGTATCTGGGATATAAGATGTCCTCCGCCTCCTTATTAATCTGGAGGACTGCACATTGGCCCCCCTCTTTGGGCAGTGGGCCCGCGACATGCAGTATCTTCCAATCTGCGGTCGGTATGTCGGGGTTTTGATCGCCCTGAATAACAATGTGGAAGAGTACCTTCGCCTTCGGTATGGATGGGATTAATTCCCTGTACACCACCTCCAGTTGTGCCCCCTCCCACAGTGCTACCATATGGCTAACCGTTTGCGTCAGCCACTTCCGAGTCTGGTCGTCCAAACACTTCAGGATTTTGAACCCATTCAGCCACCCCCCACCATCGATTTTTGGCATGGGGGACTTGGTGTCATCCTCCATCCAACAGCGCTTCGACGAGTCGCGTGTGTACAGTTTTCCACCGCGCCTCTGGAATCTTGCCATTTTTGTCGCTGCGGTCAATGAGTGCCACGATAAGATATCGTTTGATCACCTCACTAACCTTCAGCTCCTTTTTGAGGGGCTTCTTCGCGCTGGGTGTGGGGGCTGCCTGCTTGGGCCGCTTGCTCGCCGGTGCCGCCTTATACCTCGCCTTGGCCTTCATCCCCTCGCTTGACCGCTTCGGCCCGCCCCTGCGCAGGGAACTGGTGCCTGGTTTTGGGCGAACGGAAAAGGCTCTTTCTCCTCTTTCGAGAGCTGCACGCTCTTCAGGTCCGAGTCTCTATCGACGACGGCACCCGTGCGGCAAAGCTTGCTCTGAGTAGTGGTGGTGGCAGTAGCATTACAACTAACCTGACCTGCTCCCGTCAAGCTAAAGGTGTGACCGCTGGCGACACGCAGAGAGGATTGCTCCCCCCGCGCCCGCCGGTGGTAGCAGTCATGCCTTCCACAGACGTTTGGGCTGACATATCAGCCCCGGTTTCTTCCTTCGGTCCCTCCAGTATGGTTTATTTCAGGGGTACCACAAACTTGCGTTTTATGCCTGCCGCCAAGGCACCTCCAACCATGGCTAGTGGTTCATTTCCTCCGGCTTTTTGGGAAGAAGGAATTGAACCGTAGTCTTAGCTAGACACTGCATTACCGCAGACGGAGCAAGCGACAGTGCATTACCCGTTGTCTGGGATAATACAGTGCCCATTGCCCAGCCGGCGCCCTCATGGAGGGTTCAGTTGGAGGATTTTTGCCCGCCAACGCATTAAATAGTTTTTATAACAAGTTTTCCCAGCTTGTAAATAGGAAGAAAGAGCAGTACGAGAGCAGTCGCGTCTAAATTTGTCATTCACCCTAGATTTTATATTTTTATGGCGACTCTACTCTTAAGTAAACCAAGGATGTTTGTTCAAGACTGATGGATAGTATTACGGAACACATTCAGTAAAATATGAAATTATGGCACATGTATTGATCGGATCAATAAAAATCCGAAATAAAATTATTCAGCCTTTCAAAGTCCGTTTCGTAAGCAAAGGACTTTATTTGGTCAATCAGATATACTCTGTACGTTAGTCCCAATGTCGAGAGTCACATCGAAAATAAAATAAAGATTCCCTTAGGGTTGCATTAAAGACGCAACCCTAGCTAAACTAACTTACCACAAAAAACAAAAAAGGAGCTACCATTGACTAATTGCTTCACACAGAGGAAATCAACCGCCATAAGGACACCACCCACACGTCTGACAGGTCGGTCCTCCGACTATAACCAGGTTTTTGTAAGCACAATAACCAGAGATGCAAACGAAAAACTATCAGAATACAAATTAGGAAGCTTACTACGAAATAATAAGGGAATTGGTTAGTTTTTTGGGACGTGATTGGTAGAGGTAGAGCGCACAGTGGTCTGATCGGGACTTGGAAGAGATTTTCCTACAGGCCGACGTTTCTTTTTCTTAGCTTTGTACTCCTTGACAACAATATACTCTGGCCAGAAATTGGTAAAGCATATTGGGTCAAAGAAGTCCTTAGGGACATTTATTTTGAAAGACGTAATAACCCTATCATAAGAACATTTGAATTTTCCACCTTAAGCATTATTTTTTCGGCTCCGGTTTTGCCATGACTAAAGGCAATTATATCTTCCGATGTCTGCCCATTGGAGAGCCGCGAATCGAATATCTGTTTCGTAGGTGGTACTGCTATATATGCATTCAGCAAGGCAGATTGAGCAGCTGCATTGCAGACATCGCCCGGTAGTCAAGGCCTGATACCATGAAAGGATATATTAACGGGGCTCTGAACGATTGATTTTACAGAAATTCCAGGGGACAAACGGATACTACCGGTCGGACGGTCACTCCCGCGAAACATTCGGATGCCGGAAAATTTTTTCTTTTTTTTTGTACTCGATTTCAGATATCTTTGATTTAATTCTGAGGTCGAGGGCTGTACCGGGGGAGGCTGCTTTTTACCGCGGCTGATTGGTTGAATCCCCCTACATGCTGCACCCCAGTTTCGGTTTATTTTTTGTGCCTGAGAGATTCATTTAAAAGCGTAAGACTATTAAATTGAATATCCAGTGCTAACGGCTTATCATGAGTTTTAAAAAATTCGATAATACCTCTTAGTCTTCTTTGCCCCATAAGAGACTTTATTTTTTCCTTCAACTTCGCGGCAGTAGCGAAAGCCAATGGCTGCTTTCACACCGTCAATAGTCCGAGAATCGGCCTCAATGCATTTGGCGTGCACTCTGTGATCGCACAGCCAGCAGCAGATAGAGATATCTTTTACAAAATTGCCATATTTCAGACTTTAACGAAGCAGAAAATTCCAGTAACCATTTTAGAGACTTGCCACTCTACCTCTTGCGTTAAAGAGAGAAAAGGCGAGATATAAGATTAGAAGTACAACTGCACTGAGGGAGCGGGAGAGCAAGCAAGCTTAAAATCGTTTAGCTGTCGCGACAGCGTAAACAACGGCTAAACGAAGAACACAAACATCAGCAGCACCAACTGGTTTGCGGTATAAAAAATAGATTAAAACACAAAACAGAAAAGCTGCATGCACACGCGAAGTAGACAAAAGTTTGACTATTTCGATAAAGCCCCGATGGTTTTTAACAAAAATTATTCACAAAAGGAGAGGGAAAGAAAGAAAACACGACCATTAACATTGAAGAGAAAGAGCGAAATAACAGAACGTAATAACAGATTTCTTCTATTGGTCCGGAAAGTCAGAGCCGCAGAGAGAAAATCCGAGCCCGGGGGTACCATGTTCGGTAAATCAGCTATTTTCGACTGTGATGTAGTTTTTTATTAATTTATTTATTTTAATGTACTAATAGTTTATATTTTTATTATTTTTAATATATTAAAGGATTGATTCTATGTAAACAGTCAAAATCGCCATTAAATTGAAGGTTTTTCGGCCCCATTTTAATATTAAGTTGAATAAGTATGCGATACACCTGACAGCGCATTGGAGCAATTTAACTTCATTTTTTTAGAAATTAAATCGTGACCAGGAGTTTTTTTATGATATATTTGTTATTTCATATTCTTAAGTATTGTGCTAGTTTCGAAAGTAATTGGAGAGGACGGCGACACGAGCTGGACGTTCTGTAGAGTGAATTGGTTAAGTGGCTGGTGAGGCATAAAAGACGTTTTACAAGTGATAGGCAAAGCTATTTGCCCTTTCTTCGTCGCGACGCCACCAGCCACCTGTTTGAGGGAGAACTGGTCATTAGGATTCTATTGGTGGTTGCATGTTTGGATGAGTTCTCCATAGAGGAAATTTATTGCCAGTCGGAGATAGCCTTGCAATGTATGTAGGCACGATGAGCCGTTCTTTCGCTCCCGTCTTCCCGATAGAGTATTGTCATAATTCCGACCTCCATACGCTGGCCGTCGCTCCTCGCTATTCCCGATAGCACGCACCTGCGTTCCCGATCGTCGCTCGCTGATAGTCTGCACCAGAGAACTGCAGCAAGCCACCGCACCCATGGGTGCACCCGCTAAATACCGGGTGTCTTAGGCGGCACCCGGGTGTTTTTCGGCACCCGCACATTTTTTGTTACTGGCGGCAGGGTGTGAGTGAATGTCTTGCAAGAACGTTTCGGGTGTTGCCACACACAAGTACCGATCGGTCGCAGGTCATTTTTTGTGTACACTCATTTATGACGGGTGGCAGGCAAGGGTGAAAGAGAACACGCAAAATATTTTTTTGTTGCTTATTTGGTGTAGGTCATATATGGGTTTCTTTCCCTTACACTGATAAAAAAAAGTCTTCTATTAAGATTTTGTGCATTCTTAAATTAAAATCTTCATATTAGACCAAAAAAATTTTTTATCGGTGTAACCCTTTTTTCGTATTTGTTTTTTTTTATTCTTTGCCTGTTCTGAAAACCGTTAGAAGTGCGAGTGCGGTCGGCACCCGATCGCTCAAGTAAAAACACACAAGGCGATGACGTCATAGACACCCGGGTGTCGCCAAAACACCCGGGTCAAATATGAGTGTTTTACCAACAACCCTTTTTTTCTTGGGTGATTCTGCTTACTGTTTGCCTGCTCTCACAACCGTTTTGAGTGAGAGTGTCGATCGGCGCCCGCACCCGTAGTGATCAGGTGCGCAGTGCACCGAGTGCCTGCAACACCAGTTAGATTTTGTGTGGGTGTTTGCATCTTACTTTTGTGCTCGGGTGTGAGTGGCACTCTCACTCAAATTGTGTTAGGTGTACGTAGAGTGGCAAAAAGTGCCACCCTTGCAGTTCTCTGCCTCAAACCTCTTCTCCAGTTCCGAGACCCGCTCCCTCACCTCGTTTTCCTGTTTGGCCACCAGTTGGCATAGGTTCTCATATTTTTTGGTCATCGGCTGACACTTCTTCTCCAGGAAGACAGTCAGACTTTCCTTTAGGTCTGCAGATTTAAAGCCGAACTTCTGCATTAGCTGGGCATCAGAGTGGCGGGATTGGTCCTGGTTGATCTGAGTCTCCTGCTTGGATCGCTTTGCCACCGAATTCATAGTGCTATTGTTTTGGTGTTTTATGTGCGCGCTTTGTATTTATATGTGTCAATGTGTAAGCGTAGGCACAGAGGTTTGCTGTGGTTTGATGTATGTTCGATTCGCACGACAATAACAAAATGCACAGTGTTTTCGAGCTGTTTAACAAGCTCTTAAAAACAATTTTTTTAATTGCATATTAGTGATTTATCCGATATAAATGTAACAGGACAATGTTAGTTTCGCAAGAAAATAACAAAGCTTTGAATTTTTGCGTTTTATTTCGACTAATAAAGTTGATTTATTGCGGAGTAAAAGTAAACACATCCGTACGCTAAGGCTGTTCTGTGTCTTTCCGATGATTTTACTGCAGTAAGTAAGGGGACCGTGGTAGTGAGTACACAATCAGACGTGGTCGGTCCATTGATAGGAGGGAGGGGGGCGGGTACGGTGAACTCCACAACTGAGTAACGGCAGCTCTGCTTGAGCTAGTAGCTGGGTAGCTGGTGACAGTAAGCGCGCTCCTTCTGTGGCGGTCAGTGACGTTGATTTTGTTGTTGCATCCGATGAGTCAATTGAAATGTAAGCATTATTTCGCTCTGAAGACAACAGTCGTTCGTCTAATTTTTTTGTTGTCGATCGCGACCTTGATTAGTGGCAAACTGGCAAAGCAGTTGCACTTGTTAATGTTTTATTAACATTCCACATTGCAATTTATTTTTAATTAACTAATTGGATTTTCAGTTTCCTACATGCACAAGAAAAAATCCCTTGCGATATGGCATTGCTACCAGCGTCTTTTCGCTGTATGTTTTGGCACATCGGCATCAAAATTTAAAAAAATAACGCCTATAGTCTGAAAAAGAGTGCTGATCTAAGCCATCTATTTTTCTACCTTGTAATTGCTCGTGATATAATGACATAAAGTACTATCGAAAAGGATTCTCACCCCTCTCGCTGAGGTGCTGAGATTGGGATATAAAAGGGCTGTTCACACAGGAACACGCACAGATAATAATAAAGTAAGCAACACGATATGTGACCTCCTGCGAGTGGTCACCACATGTTTTAAAGATAAGGAATATCGGGCAGCGAAAAATTCCCGCTTCTACCTAGAGCCTTTAGGGAAACAGATAACCCTTGCGTGGTTCTGTTTAGAAATAAGTGTATGCGATGTTCATATTAGCTACTTAAGCTAGGATTGTAAAGAAATAAATTCAGTTTAATATAACAACGCAACGAATGTAGACCTTTTTTTTATTTAGCACCTCTCTCACAAGGGCATTAAGATTGATTTTAATGATTATACTAGCCCTTGGTCTATTTGTCAAGCTGGTGTATAATACTGTATATCCATTTATGGCCGTCCTAGTCAGGCTTTTCTCTAAACAGCAATGTGAAGGCTGTTTGATGAGGAACAATAATGACTGGCTTGTCTTCATCTATCGCTCTGCCTTGAGAATGGCCCAGTAATCCATGTCGACACCTTTGTTCTGGGCTCGGAAATCCTTTAACACCATTTTATACCTAGACTGGGTCTTCTTGGGATGTCCCTAAAGGGATCAGCTTGATGCTCAACCCCTTTCATGCGCTGCTTACCTTAGCCGATACTTACTACTACTAACCCGATACACTCTTACCATCTCAGCCAACAGTGTCGAGACCTCTCTCTTCTTCCTTTGCGCATTTCTTTGCTTATGGGTCCACGGCTTTGTCCTTCCGTCTTTCCCAGAAAGTTCTACAGAAGGGGGTGTCTATAAATTTCATTCAAGCTACGGAATACATATTTCATTAAAAATATAGCTTCTTTTGTCTTTAATGCACTCTTACCCCCAAAAAAAAAAAAAAAAAAAAAAACAAGAAATGAAGCTAATGTCGGCACGCGGAAGTTTGTATACCCTTGCAGATTGCAATTGGATCAATTATAATCTATTCCTATCAAATATATTAAAATTACTTTCATATTCATTTAATTTTTACGGTTTTACATTTTTTAGATATTTAAATGTGAAGTAAAATGTAATTACCTTCAAATTTAAGGATCGTTTGTTCATACAAAGCTATATGACATAGTTGACCGGTCCGGCTCGTTCGAACTTATATACGAGTGAGAGTATATAGAAGACAATCTGCAAAGTTTTATTAAGATAGCTTAAGAACTGAGAGACTATTTTGCGTAGAAACGGTCAGAGTTACAGACAGATATGACTTCATCGAGATCACAAATATATATATATATTACAGGGTTGGACATTTTTCCTTCACTGCGTTGCAACCTTCTGACTGAAAAAACAAAAGTTTAAGGGACAAATTCCGGAATCTCTCTGGTCACAATAAACTTTAAGGGAACGCAAGTTGACTGCGTTTTAACTTAAATCTTAATATACTTTTAAAAAAATTACAATTAACATTTTTTTTTATCGCATTCTTCAAACATTTCCTCCTTATTTGTTAAATCGTTGGCCAGTAGGAAAAGTTTCAACCGTCGCTATTAACGATCCTTCATCTGACATCCAATTGTCCATCCTAGAAGGGTAGCTTAACTCAAATGGTTTCAGTCCGACATAAGCCGATAATGTGGGGCGATAAACATGATATGCACTTCGGTTTCAATTGTTTTTGAATAACTTCAGTTTGATTCAGAGTTTTCTCTTTGTCTTTCTGCGATATTTTTAAACAAAATATAAGAATAGCAATGTTGGTTTTTTTGTGGATCTATTGAAATTTTAATCTTAGTTAGTTAGCGTAATTATATATTTTACAATCTAGTATACTTATACAACCACACAAAAAAAGTGAGTGAGTTGTTATATCAAAGTAAATTTTTCTCATGCACTTTGCAGCATTGGTCGCGACTTGATTAAGCAAATATTCTTTTTTTCAGCCTTAAAGCGGCTACTCGAATTTTTTAAGTTAAATAAAAAAAAACATTTTGAAAGAATACTTTGATCTTACAACTGCGACACTTTTTTAATTGATCTGTATACGCTGTTACAAAATAGTAAAAGAAGTGTTAATAACTTCGACGATTGCCTACATTGAGTTTCCAGACATTGACTGTAGTTGGGATATTTTGGGGCGAATCATCATAGTCGATTTTTTTAAGGTATAGTCCCAACCCCTCCAACGGAACCATACAATCCCTTGACGAGCTGTTAAATCTTGCGGATCATGCAAGTAAAGTCCATTTAGTCCCCTGCCACAGGACTTCCACCACCAGCCACCCTAAAATGATATAATTAAGAAAAAATTATATAAAAAGCATGGTATATTTTAAAACAATTTTTAATTCTTAGTCAACTAAATTAAAGCGTCGGATCTGTGAAAGTTTTCAAAATACAGTAAAATTTAAATTTTACATTTAAAAATATAAAATTTAAAATTTAAAATTATTTTTCGGCACGCCGAAGCGCGACATTAATAACACAGTGCGACAGGTTTTTTGCGCTCTGAATGAACGAACACTTTTCTTATAGATTTTTGCACGCTGAGTCCGAATCTATAAGCAGAATCTTCGTGGTCATTTGTTGAACGCATTTTAAATCAATCATTTATATATGATCCAATAGCACGCGCGCGCGCGCTATTCAATAGCATATAATTAATCGATTTGAAATGCGTTTAACGAATGACCACATGGACATCATTCTAGAAGTATTTCGCCGTATTTTCCGAGAAGAAGGAAGTTTCTAGCACCTTCTGTTTCCAAGTTATATCACTCCAAAGTAGGCTAAAAACAGCATTTTTCGCAACTTTGAACGCGTTTTTTGCAAAAACCTGATGTGATAGACAAATTCTGCTTATAGATTCGGACTCAGCGTGGAAAAATCTATAAGAAAAGAACGCACAAAAAAAGTCGAATTTTGTCGCACTGTGTAATCTATTATATCCAAAATAATTTATTCTTTTATATCTATATTATTTTTACAGCTCTAATTTACAGTTTAGCACTTTCCTCTGTATCCACCGATCGTTCCAATGACAGACAGCTATATGGTATAGTCTTGCAATTGTCATCAAATTAAAATTACAAACTTTCCGTCTCATAACGTGTCGTACAGTTTGAAGATGAAACTAGGTGGTATTTAAAAAAAAAATGTTTGCCTTATACCCGTTGCGTTTTGCAAGGCAGCTTGCATTATTTTTTAACTCAACAGTACTTACATATGTACGCAGGTGTCAAGCCTTGCGCGCAATATAAGGAACATTCATAATAATTTTTAAACATAGTGCCGCGAAAATGTATTAAATTTCAACGGCTCCAAATTCAAGCTCACGCCATTCTCTCGTTTCGTTCTAAAGCTGGCGACTTATACGCCTAACTGCTGATGTTTGGAAAAAAATTAATTTAGATTATTTAGGAGACCTCGTTCGTAGAACGATCTTTAAACCAGATGGGATACCTTGGAATCCTTAACGACCATGCCTTTGTGTCAGAAAATAGACTTTTTCCTACTTCTAAATGGATTCTCTAGCAGGACAATGCTCCATGCCACAAGGGTAGGATACCGATCAAATTTTTGAGCGACCTTAATCAGGCGGTTCTTCCTTGGCCTCCACAAAGCTCAGACCTAAATATCATCGAAATCGTTTGGGCTTTTATAAAAAATCAAAGAACCATTGATAAAAATAGAAAACGCGACGGAGTCATTGCTGAAATTAATAAAATTTGATCCAAATTGACCCTTAAATTTGCTCAAATTTTGGTTAGGTGAATACCTTGAAGACTACAAGCTGTAATTCATGCCAAAGGTGGTGTAACTAAATATTAATAATGTATTTCTACAAAATTAAGAAAATCTTTCCATAAAATTAGATATTAAGCTGAAATAAATCAAACTAAGTTATGTGAAATTACTTTTGACGCAAATAAAAAGTGCTTTGCCAGTATCGGTCCTCTACTTCGTTGCACTGTAATCCGCTGGTGTACATATATATACATACCAGAGAACTGCAAGGGTGGCACTTTTTGCCACTCTACGTACACCCAACAAAATTTGAGTGAGAGTGCCACTCACACCCGAGCACAAAAGTAAGATGCAAACACCCACACAAAATCTAACGGGTGTTGCAGGCACTCGGTGCGCTGCGCACCCGATCATTTATCGGTTTTTTTAGGGGATAGCTGAGTATGCATAGTAGGGGTGACAAGAAACCGACATCTACCCCAGGGCAAGAACCAAAAGCCAATACGGGCTCTCCGCTTGCCTCTCGCGCTAAGCCAACACCTAAGTCCGCAAGTCCAACAGTCAGAGCGGTATCTACTCGAAGCTCAAAGACAACGCCTAAAATTGTTATTTTCAAACCGTTGGCGAAATCTTCTAGCGAGTCTTCACTTGCGGTCAAGCCAGAGAATCCCTCAACTTCCGGAAACGAGTTCCTAAGGGTAACGCGCGCTATCAGCAAAAAAAATGGCATCCTCAGACCAGCCAACCCTCGCAACCGCGGCGTTGCACAAATTTAGTGCATTCAGCGATCGCGTTAGCCTCTTTGAAGCCAAGATCAATACTTCGGTCTCTACATACTTTGCAAGTCCGTCTGCAACAAGTGCGAGCCTTATGGAACAAAGTAGAGAAGCAGTACGAAACGTGCTCTGATCTAATTGCCCAAGGAGGATCCCTCAGCACATTGCCGCTGCTGCAGTCAAAATATGACTACTGTTACTCTGTATACGAGTCATGTGCAGCACTTACTGGCGAAAATATTGACTGAGCGACTCCTCAAGCCGTGCAAGTTCCATCCCAGCCGTTAAATTCGTCTGGTTGCCACCTCAGATGGCCCACCTTCCGGAACCTGTTTACGGCAGTATATGTCAACTACTCTAGGCCGACACCGGTCGAGAATCTGTTTCATCTTCTCACGAAGACGAGCGGTGAGGCGAAAGCCATCGTTTCGAAATCCCCTCTAACAAATGACGGGTTCGCTTCGGCGTGGGAAGCGCTTTAAGACCGTTTTCAAAACAAACGACTTTTAGTCAACAGCCAGCTCAAACTCCTCTTCAACTTGAGCTCCATATCCCAAGAATCTACAGCTACAGTCCACGATTCAGAGGTGTTTGACAGCGCTATACATTTCCAGATATCCACGGACAACTGGGATTGTCTGCTGGTCTGTGCGCAAGCAAACTGCCAAATGTAACCCTCTTCATATGAAAACAATCCCTTACGTCGAAGTCCGACATTCCGGCTTGGGAGGAAATGAACACCTTCCTGAGCGAAAGATACCCCACAGTTGAGGCCATCGAGGATATGAGGCCTACTCTAGCCATCCCGAAGAAGCTTCAGTTCTTCGAAACAAAAGTCAGCACCAAACCAAGAGGTTCCGACTTATGCTCCAACGAATATCATCCGGTCAGGTTGTGCCCGCGCTTTCTCAAGATGTCCATCGACGCGCGTTCTAGCTACATCAAGAAGAAGCAGCTATGCCTAAACTGCTTCACGAGAGGTCACCCGCTGCGTGACTGCACCAGCACATACAGCTGCTTGACTTGCAAAGGGAGACACCATACGCTGCTGCATCGCGGTAGCGCGCGTTCCGAAAATGCGGGATCCTCAACCGAGGGCGACCTCTACACAGCAATGCCGAAATAAATCCGCGAGCACTTCAATGGTGCAAAACTACTTTGCCTCTGGCACGGCGATCATCAACGTGTGCCATTTGGACACGAATTATCGCGCCCGAGCGTTTATTGACCCGGGATCCGAGGCGACGTTCATTTTCGAACGCCTTTTCAAGCTGATCAAGCTACCATTCTGCAACGTCCAGACTCAAGTCTCCGGGCTAAACCAATCGGCTTCGGCAAAGTCTACCCTTTCTCCGAACCACAAAAAAAGACGCAAGCGGGACGTTTGTGGTGACTCTCCCGTTCTGCGATCCCGAAAGGTCTGGATCCGATCTAGGATATTCAAGGTCCATTGGGTCGGCTCAGTTTCTTAGAAACGAGAATCGTTTAAAGAGAGACTTTTCCCTAAAAGAGCAATATGACAGCGTGATTCAAGAATATTTAGATCTGGGTCATATGAAAAAAGTTCCGCCGACTCACAGTTCTCCTACCTATTATCAAAGAGTATAGAACTATACAGAGAAGGCATCTACCATGCTTTGCCTGCCCTACGCTTGTTGGCAAGGGGAAAAAGGGAGACAGGTATTTGTTCTATTTTTAGCTTTCATTTATTGTGTACATAATGTATAAGTGTAAGGGGGGCTTGTGTGTATGTGTGCACGAGCCCGTCAACAAATTTTGAACGAAATTTCATGTTTGATTTTGCTAAAGCGAGAGACACACAACTTTGAAAGTAAAAAAGTTTTTTCCTCCGTGCATTTTAACTCGCTCTATGGTCGTGCTGGCTAAAGCGTTGCAACAAACGCGTTGGTTAGCAATGTCAATGGGGGATCGATCCTTCGCAGATGCGGTTTTAAGTTTTGTGTGTTTTTTTTAATAACTGTTTTTACATAAGCCTTAAAATTTAAAAAACTTTTTTTAAACAAAAAACATTTCCTTTATAGATTGTATTATAGTTTTGAATCGTTACTAACTAATTTAAAACATATGTAAAGTATATAGCGCGTTAAAGCTTTTTCAGTATCTTTTTTTAACGTTTAATTAATTTTATTTAATTGTATACATAAAAAAATAAAATCAAATAAAAAACACAAAAAAAATTAATTATTAAAAAAAAAATATTTATAAAAAAACTAAAATAAATATATAAAAAAAAGAAAGCATGATATATGGCCGAACTGGCAGGCGGACAGAAGGACGGACAGACGGACATGGCTAAATCGACTCGGCTGTTGATGCTGATCAATGGATATGTATATTTTATAGGATCAGAGTCGGCTCCTTCACTGCGTTGCAAACTTCTGACTAATAAAATTAATTAACTTATTTAATTTAAATAACTTCCAAGAGAATAAAATAAAATAATAATAAAAAAGCAAAAAAAGGTGTAACTGTTATTAGATCCCTTACACTTCAGCTTGGTAGTCCGATGCCTTAGCCACTAGGCCAAGCAGGCGAGAGGGTCCCGGGCGATTAGATTCAAAATTGAATCGAGCAATGCGGGTTCCACAGTCAAAATGCGGGTTCTACTGCTGGAACCCGCCATACGACATATTTTTTTGTATGACATGTCCTCTCTATATAGTTCTATACTCCTTGCTGTTATCTTCCACACCATGCTGTAATTAAACCCGAAAGCATTACAACAAAGCTCAGCATTGTATTCAACCCTTCAAGCCCTTCGGTATATGGAACCAGCTTAAATGATATTTTTCATGCTGGTCCAGTCCTCCAATCCGATCTGACCATTCCAATCCTGAAGTGGCGATATTTCCAATATGTTTTCAGTGCGGACATTACAAAAATGTACCGTCAGATTTGGGTCGATTCCAAGCATACCCCCTTTCAAAGAATTATGTTTCGAAATAAGGAAGGTGATATCCGAGACTTTGAGTTACAAACAGTTACCTTCGGGGTCAACTGCGCACGCTTCCTCGCTATTAGAGTGCTGCAACAGCTAGCAAAGGACGTCCAAGTGCCATTTCCAAAGGCCAGCCGCATTATTCAACAGCATATGTCGATGATGTGCTGGCCGGGGCAAATTCCGTGACCGATGCCAAAAATACAAGAGTTGCAAGCAGTTCTGAGCTCCGCCGAGTTTCGATTAAGAAATTGGACTTTTAACCACAAGAGCATTTTAAGCGATATTCCAACAGAGAACTTTCTGCATAGCGAGTTCTAGACATTGATGCCGAAAGCACGGCCACGACGCTCTGTATTCGATAGAGGGCGATGTCCGACGAATTCTATTTCGTGCCTCCAAGAATAGTATTCGAACCTGCCTACACTAAGCGGGAAGTTTTATCCCAATTCGCGAAGTTGATCACCCTGCAGGATGGCTCGCTCCTTTCATTATCCGTTCCAAAATGTTTATGCAGGAGACCGATTGCAAGACTTGGGTTGGGACGAAAAGCTTTTCACTGAAATGAGTCAGAGGTGGCAATCCTTTCTGCTGGAATATTACGACCTCAACCAGAGATGGGTCGGGAATCAACCGGGGGTATCTATAGAGCATCACGGTGAGTTAGCGGATAATCGACTCTGGTAGCCCGGACCAGAGTGACTGCAAGGACCATGCGAACTATAGCCAGCACAGAGCGATTTCCACACTATGACCTAACTCGAACAGCGGCCAGTCAAGGTGCACTTCAATAAGGCCCCTCCGGAAGAACTTCTCGAAAGTTTTTCCAAGCTAGTCAAAGCACTTAGGGTCCTGTCGTAAGTTTTGCGATTCCTGAAACGCTGCCGCTAGAGCTCGATCTCGCCCAGTTAAAGACCCAGAAGGGATGAAATCCGAGAGGCAGAGAGAGCTCCGATAGCCATTGTGCAGCGCAGAACATACGGTCAAGAACAAAATCATCTAGAAGAGAAAAAGCCTTTTCTCCTTTCAAGTCCGATCTCGAATTTGTTTCCATTCATCGGACCAACACGGCCTTTTAAGAGCATGTGGTCGCCTCACCGACTCCAGAGGATTGCAGTATGATGAACGCCATCCGATAATACTCCCCTACGACTGCAGACTGCCTCGCCTTCTCATCTAATCTGCTCACCAGATTACTCTTCACGGCGGTAGTCAATTAATGGTACGCCAGATCCGATCGAAGTATTGGATTCCTAATATCAAGAATCTGGTAAAGGCTGTGGGGAATCCGTGTAAGATATGCACGATTCACAAGCAGCGATTGCAAACACAGCTGATGAGCGATTTTCCCACAGACAGAGTCTCCTTCTTTAGGGCCTTCACTTATACGGGTATAATTATGCCGGCCCTTTCGAGATCAAAAATTATACAGTGAGTGTGTGTCTCATAACGAAGGGATATGTTTGTGTCTTTTTCGACGAAGGCTATCCATTTGGAACCCATCTCCGATCTCACAACCGAGAAATTTCTAGCGACTTTTGCTCGCTTCGTAGCGAGGCGCGGTTGTCCTCAGCGGGTCCATTCGGATAATGGCAAGACCTTTGTGGGGGCAGCAACTCGGATTTCACGGGACTATCTTCAAGCCATCAAAGAGTCCGCGACTGATGCATTCAGCCATCAGGGACTCGCTTGGCGGTTTATCCCACCAGGAGCACCACATATGGGGGGGTCTATGTGAAGCGGGTTTAAATAGTTTCAAAACTTTTTTTTTTAAGCCATTGCTACACGCAAGTATACGTTTGAGGAACTAGCCACACTTCTCGCGAAGATCGAGGCTTGCCCCGATTTTAGACCTCTCTCTCCGATGTCCGAAGATCCTTTAGATTTCCTGGCCCTCACACCAGGCCATTTCCTTGTTGGAGGACCGTTGCTTACCACGGCTGAGCCCGAGGTTAAGGGCGACGCCAAGTCGATAATAAATCGACTAAATTTAAGGCGTAACATCAGAAGCTTAGTGCACGGTGGAAAGAGGAGTACCTAAAGGCGCTCCACAAACGTAATAAATGGAAATTTCCGACCAAGAACCTCCAAATCGACAAAATGGTAGTTGTCAAGGAGGACAATCTGCAATCGAACGAATTGCGGCTCGGCAGAATCGTTTCTGTCTTCCCAGAAGCCGATGACCGCATTCGAGTCGTAGAATTCCGCGCATCTCGGGGGACAATAAAGCGCTCAGTCCACAAGCTCATACTCCTGCAGACAGCAGACGTACTCGAGGTATTCAATCCAATGCCGAGTCTGCCGGGGAATCCAACCTCCTCGGATGTGCAAGAGGTTTCAGAAACTGAGCGCCGAAAAGCGCCTTCGAGCAGTGCTTATTAATAAGTACTGCTCGAACTGCCTCGCACACCAGCATTCTAGAGGAACCTGACGCAGCGAGGACGGCTGCAAGAAATGGGGGAAGTCACCACACCCTGCTCTACGAGGAGCAACCGCCACGGCGCATAGTCCAGCCAGCGCCATCTCCACCTCTCCCAGCACTCACGCTCCGCCGAGCGTCGACACCGCCTCCGTCCCCATCGGCCATGTCCGTCTCCCGGTCTTCATCGCCTTCTCGGAGACCCATCGAGCGCCCACGTCCGGAGGTCTCCGCTCCGACTCCATCGATGGCCACGTGGATCAAGCAGAAGGCTGTCCACATCCTTCCGACAGTGCTCGTCCAGCTTGACGCCGGGTCCACAACATTCGAGACCGGGGCGCTGATCGACCCCTGCATGGCGGTGAGCAGTATCGACCGCTAATTGGCATCCGCCTTCCGACTGCCGATCACCAAGGTGGGAGACCAAGAGGTCTCGAACAGGAGACTTCCGAATTGGGGTCGTCTTCAGGATCGACCCAAGCCTGAGAGTCCAAACTACCACGCGGGCGCTGAGCGACGCCGCGACGGCCAAATTCAAGGACATCCGCCTCGCTGACGAGCAGTTCCACCGCCCAGCAACCATCTCTCTCGCCTTGGGATCTGATATCTTTTCGAAGATCATCCAACCGGTGTTCCTAAAATTGGAAGATATGTTGCCGGTGCACTGTGGTTCCGCAAGAGGCCAAAAATAAAAAAAAAATGATAACAACAAATAGAAACAAAATGCACGGAAATTGTCTCTAAAATGTTCAAACTTCTTGATGGCAAACCGGTTTTGTCTGGAAATCTAACGGGACTTTCTAAAAATAGAATGCACAGGTGATCATGTGTACATTTTTGCAGCGCAGCTGTACTAAGCAAGAATTTTTACAAAACAAAGTTGCGATTCAAAGTGGTCAAACGTTTGTCATAGTGATCCGATTTTTATTCAAAATGCATTTTTAAGTTGAAGGTATTTACTTTAAATGTATGAAATTAACAAATTGGATTTAATATTTTTTGTGTATTTTGTGAACATCTTTTTTATGTTTACTTAAAGTTTTAGGTGTGTTCCCCCCCCGATTCCCCCATAGATATTATGTTCATTATATTAATCAGAGTTTTTACTTAATAAAAGTGTTTAAGTCAGTTGCAGAAACTTGCAGATGTGTGTGAAACAATCAATAATCTAACGCATCTTTTTATTCCTTCAAGGTCAAACCTATCCAGCAGAGCCCCTGTGTTTGTTTTGTGTGTTTGTCTTCGTCTTTACTTGTGGTTTACATTGTGTTTAAAACTTCGCACGCCTACATATTTGTAATATATCGTGCTCCAAAAAAGGCACAAAGGAAAATTACGACAAGTAATTGCTGATGTCAAACAAAATTTGATAAACAACGGGTTTAGAGAAGAACTGAATGCGTGTATTCAACGAATTGAGTACACTTGCAAAAAATTGTTGTTTTTTAGTTGCGTTATAAACGTAAGAAATCTTCTTTTTTACAATATGAGTCTAATTGGCTGACTATAACGCAGTCAATTTTATTGAAAAAAATACAAAAAATGTACCCAGAAATGTAGCTCAGCTGGTCGAAATTGATGAGACCGCCGTCTCTGCATTACGCAAAATGTTTTGCCGGCGGATCCCACAGAAGTAATTTCTCTTTTAATGGAGACTGGAATGACCAAACACCAATATTTGTAGATTCAGAATTTTGTAAACAGAAAAATATTAATTGATTTTTTTCCTAGCTATCAGTGCATTTTAAGCTCTAAAAAAGATAGATATCCCGACAACATATCTGTAGACGAATCCTACGAATCCTACTTCTAAGCTTGTTAAATAACACAGCCTCAAGCATACTTGAGCTTCAATCTAATGTTATTGAAACAATTGCAGATGATTCTGTTGCTTATCTATTATTAATTGGAAAATGGGGGTTTAATGAAAGTACGGGCCATAGCGATACAAGCAAACGTTTTCCAATAATGATGTAGACGACAAAAGTTTATTCGTTACATATTACGTGCCTCTTCAACTTATTTCAAAAACTGATCAAAGAAAATTTTGAAAAAACCCTCGGCCTTCGTCAACTCGTTATTGCCTTGCAGACAGAATTCGATTCCAGTTTAAAAAAGAGACGACCAAAGTATCAAAATCAGAGGAGAAATACTTGAGGGAGAAAATAAATTTAAGTGAATCGCACTCCACTAAATGTTATATTTGCGAAGCAAAACCAACTGAGATGAACAATTTGAATGAATGTTTGGACAAAAAGGTATCAACAAAATATTTCGAGTTTGGATTATCTCCACTGCATGCAAAAATAAGATTCTTTGAATACATTCTTCACCTTTCTTATAAGTTAGTCATAAAAATGTGACAAGCCAGAGGGTTTTCGAGATAAAATGGGACCACTATTAAGGACCAGCCTAGAGATGGTGGCAAAGGAACATCCAACAATGGCAATGTAGCGAGAAAATTTTTTTCGAATCCTCGCTTGTCAGCAGAAATTACAGGCCTTAATGAAAATTTTGTTAATCGTTGTTCCACCTTACTGCAAGCCTTGGCATCGGGACACAAAATCAACGTGCACAAATTTAATGAATATGCCCTCGATACTTCCAAAGGGTTAATCAAGGAGTATCCCTGGTACTATTTGCCTGTGGCGGTTCACAAGGTGCTTATTCACGGATCTGCTATTATAGAGCACGCAATTGCTTCAATTGGAAAGCTCTCGGAGGAAGCTGCAAAGGCGAACAATAAAGAAATAAAGAAATGCAAACTGAATCATACCCGCAAAATGTCACGAATACTTACAAATAGAGACATATTGAATTATTTGCTTTTACGGTTCATTGGTTGGCGAATTTTTTCAACTACAAACACTTTTTACGAAGCTTGGTAAAACTTTCAGACCTCTAATGCCATTTTTGGCCGCGCTTCCATACAAGCGGAACCACTATGCGGTGGCTCAGAGCACCGTTTTTCGAATGGACCCTCTCCGGCGCGTATCAGGAGGCCTGATGCAGCAGATCCTGTCGTTGCTGGCGCAAGGGGGAGAGAATGAGTGTAGAGCGCTCGCCCGCTCTCCCTCTCCTCGGCCGTTTGCTCGGTCCATCCTATTCTAACCGGCAAACGGCGCTTCTCTACTCTTCCTATGTTAGATCTAAGTTGAGCCATAATCAAGCATTGAAGCTAATAAAGTTGATATCTGTGAAGCCAAAGCCGCCCCCAACTCTACCTCTTCTTCTTCCGGGATTCTGGGAGTTTTAGGCTGCACCCGCCTCGACCAGATGATCCCAGCGGCCGCCAACGACGCCGCCCACTCCATTTCAGGTATAAAAAATTAAATCAGTCAGTGTTGCCAACTATGGGTCGTCATTTATAGCTGAACAGGCCAACTTAAATATCTAGAAATAGCTTTTTTAAGTATAATTAGCCATTATTTTAAAAATTTTAAAAAACTTTCATATTCATTATTATAAATAATATCAAATCAGTAGATTATATTTATTCGGTAAATAAAGTTTTCAAGGTGCTCTCTTCAGCAACCTCCTCGATACTTAAGAATTTTTTCATTCTACCAATCCCACTTATTTTGGACGTTTTAATAATTGCACAATTTTAAAAAATTATTATTTATGTTGCTGCTTTTTTTATGTTTTTTTCTTATGTTAGTAATAGCCCATGGTCTACTTATTAAACGGTTCCCTCCAGAAAAAAAATCTATCCAAAACTTTTCCAAATATTTGCTTCCGTACTGTCTGACTTCACTGGCATAAAAAAGAAACTATAATACCCTGTAAAGGTATAATAAAATGGGGAAAAGAGAACCGGGGGGAGGAAAGAAGTCTTCTGATTCCCAGAACTTTTTGACATCTACTTTGTGACGATCTGTCAGTGTTCCGGTGGCTTAGGGGTGGCCAGGATTCTACGCAGATATTTTTTTGTGTTAGGTGTGGTTGCTGAAAAAGAACCGGTCCCAGAGAAAAAGTCGGGGAGAATTGCACATTAATTGGTTAAGAATAACTTTAATTCAGATACGGACTTACAATTAATTCTTTATTTGATCTCTCGTTCAGCCGCTTCCGAAAGGATCCATGAATGCACGTTCCCGGTTCATAGCATTCAGTGTCGCGCGTCGTCCGGCGGGATAGAATGATCTGGTTCAGCCAAAAAAATGACGCGGCTAAGTGAAGATTACACCGGCTGCGCCTTATATAGCGGCTTGGCGGGTTTTAGTGTGCCCGTCCGTCTATCAGGCGTTAGCCCCTTTCCTGCGTGTGCCTAACGCCTTCTCCAGTGTGACCCTTCATCCTCGATCGTTGGCGCGGGCGTACATTTAATTAAAATGTATTCAGATGCATTACTTATTCCCCGACTTCTTTCTATTATTTATTCTATATGTTATATATTTATAAAAATATTTGTCACAATTTTTTTTTAGGCGTGCGAAAAAGAGTTCGTTGCGTTTAAAAAATCATACATCCGTTAGTTTTGTGCCAATGATTCAAATTTTGACACAATACTCCTTAAATGTTGTGCTATCGAATGAAAATATAACATTGTTTGACATTTTTAGCCAGCGTTAGCTTTAAAAGAAGTTACAGTACTTTTAAATACACTCAAAAAAAAAGAGTGTATTCATCTATCACGATTCAGCCAATTTATCTATCACGATTCAGCCAATCTCGGTAATTTGATCTAAAAAAATCAAATGATATTTTAATCTGTGTTCTAATGGCTATGACAGGTAGTAAAGTAATTGGAAAATACACAAAAAACTTTTTTTATTGTATAAATATAAGGTAAACATGCCCTATTTCAAGCCAATCGGCAATATGGTTTTTTTTTTCGTTATCTTAAGAGCCAGTTGAGAAAAAGTGGTTTCGAGAAAACCCCAAAACGAATAATCATTATAGGAGTAGGCTAGAATATCGAAAAATTATTGTAACCACTTTTTCTACATAAGTTATAGATATTATTTATAAAAAAAATTGTTCGATTTTTTGCGATAAGCAAAAACACGAAATGTTGTACGCGTTATTATTTTTTGTGTGATCTACAAGTTTGAGCCGCCATCTCTATTTTATATTATTAGGAGACCGATATCGTGAAAGATATTTTGAAAAAACCAAATATGTAAAATGTAATGTATAAACGTTGATTAAGGAATAAACGCTCACAAATTCTCATAAGTTATCGTGGTAGGGAGGGTATAGAAATAGGGCAAACGAGACCAAGCCACCCTTGCTTTTTATGTTCCCTTGATTAATTTACCGAGTTTGACCGTATAATTTATAGATAGAACGCTTGAACCTTATTTTTTGCTTAGTGCAATGTGTGTATATAGGGAAAATAAGAAAATACCCAAAACAATCAAACGAGGTTTGTAGAGGACAATGCTAGAAGTACACAAAACCGAGTCTCTTTATACACTGGGTTACCCATATCCTGGTGAACATAGGTTAGGGAGTCCTTGTGGGCAATCGACACCCAGCTTTTTATTCCATATGAAAAAATGACTAGTTGTCTTTACTACAGTATATAAAATGTCTGATTGCTTTCAATTTGTGAAATCATCAAACCTAAAATAGATTATTTAGCTTACAGTCTTGGGTAAAGAGGCAGCCATGTGAATGAACAAAAACGGCCGACTAACGCAAATGACGGAGTGCATTAATACGCTATTGCTGCAGCAGCAGGCACCAAGAAACACACAGAAACGCAGGCAAGAGAGAGAGAGAGAGAGAGAGAGAGAAAGGGGGTTTGAGAACGATAGACCCCCGACGACAAAATTTGGCGTCAGCCGAAGCAACGAACACCGAAGAAAATCAATCCCAATGGCCGCCCTCAATTTAATGCGTTGCGACACCTTTAACAAATTTCAAACTTTGGACAGAACAATAACGTTATTTTCCTTAATATGCTCAATAATGTCATTATCTAATAAAATAATAATAAAATCTTTGGTCAACCACGCCGAAGCAGCTTAATAACATGAACAACAACCGCCTTAATTTGTTTTTTCGACTTACCTTTAACATGCTTGCACAGTTAAGCGAGCTTCGATCGTTGTCTTTATTGTATGTTGAAAATGGACTATTATTAGATCCATACCAAGGGTCGTTAAGGGAATCCCCAGCGTTGCCTTCATATCCGTCTATTTCAAGTTTATAATAATCCGCCTCCGAATGTATTTTAAAATGGGAATACTGAGCATATCTAAAATAAAGAAAATTTTAGTTAGTAAGGGTTACATTGTTTTCTTATTTGTATCCTGCGGTAAATACGGATATCGAAGACCCATCTCTTTTCGGTATTACGTCTCAAATTAAAGCCAAAAAAGTTTCTTAGACAGTCAGTGAATATACATATTAATTATTTATGCTCTATGTCCATAGCTCTGCTATTAAATAATTGCTTAGAATAATATCAAACAGTATCAGTATCTAATGTCATCGAATTCTAACGGATTGAGAGAAAACTAGATGGGGCATATTGTAGAAATTTTAACCATCGAAAAGCAAGATCTTAATATAGACTACAGACAGAACTATTAAAGTAATGATCTGGGGAGATAAAAAAAGTATAATACCGGGAAGTTGATTAATTTTTAACCCCGAAAAAACAACTACACATTAGTCAATTTGTCGAATTCGATTTAATCAATTCGAATTGACTCTTGACGGGGATGGACGCGTTTTTCGAATGCTCCCAGTTGAGCAGTATTAAGCGTTAGCTGTGTCCGCAAAATACTGTTGGTAACAAACCAAAGCTCAACCAAGCAAACCAAGGAACAAACCAGGAGTTTCCACAACAGCAACAGATTTTCCCTCTTAGCAGATGGTAAGAGCCAAGCTGAGCCGGTGCAGATGATCCAAAAGAAACCAAAGCCCTCACCTATTTATATCAGAGAATGAACATTTTCATGTTGTTCTGCTAATTAAAGGGAACATCAACAAAACCAAAGTTAAAATCATTTTTAAAGAACACTTCCAAGCTGTGTCAAAATACCTGGAGAATACAAAAAAAGAACTTTTACACCTATCAGGTACATGGACTAGTTTGTTTACTCACAGTGGTTTGTAGTATGTGCATATATCGATGGTACACTGTACCCATAAGTAAACAGCAACACTTAGTTGCATTACGTAAACAATTAAACTCCAGTGAGCTTGACATATGATCACCCACTTATGCTTCACGCTTAGTCAGCGTTCCCACGCTGACCGCGGGCAATACATATATGCGCATACCACTCTCTCTGCATATAACATAAATATTATATACGGCGGCTCTTCTGCCGCTGCCAACGGCAGCGCAGTCGCCAGCCTTTATTATGTACTTAGGCTAAGCTGCAACATTTTTGCCAAATAAAGAACATTCGATAAAAACCACCAATCTGCACTGACGTGCCCGTCTCTTATATGGATTTCTAACTTTCATGGCGACCGTGCCAAAAGAGCCAAGCTCTTCGGATGTGTGTCTTCCCCGTCTGTCCTGTTTTGATGACAGTGAACAAAGGCTGACTGACGAGCGACTTTTGTTCGATAAATAAATTCTTTATTTTTACTTTTGGTAAATTAACTTTTTGGAAACCAACACAACACCAAAATCCAAACCAAATCAACACAAAGAACGTGTAAGGAATGTGCAAAACGAACAGGAAAAACATTAACTACTGACACTAAATACAAAAAGAAATCTGTATGTACAAAGGGAGCATTATTTCTCTCTTTCAATTTAATCTTCGGAATAATACAAATATAAACTGGCGGTGAGCATGAAGCCGCTCACTGCTGCGCCGAGGGACAACAACGAATGACAGAGCCAACCTTCGAACACC
>VNJS01000930.1:0-17399 GCA_008042575.1 Drosophila watanabei
AGGAAAAAAGCTGAACGAACACAAAACGTTGCGCCTGTTATTGGCAACTTCTGTATCTGCAAGGGTGTGGGTAAGCGGGAGTGTGTGCGGGTGTGTGTGTTGTACCCTACCATTACCCCCGCACTGCGTCGGCCATTTGAACATGGCCAACAGGCATGGCCAGGTCCTGGGATTCTACATGGCTTCTCTTCTCTGCGCCTTTTGCCAAAAGCCTCGAGTTGCACATGCACCTAATGCAAATACCCCCCACCCCCAATTCTGCACACTCCTCCTCTTGCGACTGCGTGTGTGTGTGTGCGGGATGGGTGTGAGTGTGTTAGGAGCCAGGACCTAACCAAATCGAGCCGTGTGTCTGCTGCGGTCGCCGTCAGCAACGCGTTGTCGGCGCTGCGTTTTCTATATACAGTCAGCACTTTATTTAAAGAACTCTTAACTTGGTCAGAATACATTCTAAAAAGGTTGGTAAATTTTAAAAATAATTAATACTTATAATAAATTCAATTTTTTAAATGGCTTAAAAAGCATGAACACTTATCTGTAAGTCTTCTTAAAACAATGTGTAGGAAAGTATCTTATTAATCCTTAAAATGGCTTACAATTAAGAGTGTATTTAAAAGTATTTTAATCTATATAAAAAACCAAGGTAATGGACTTATATTTCGGAATAATTACACATATCTTTAACTTCAAAAAATAGTTTGAAAATTCCTTCACCAATATATATTATGTGGCATTAAGATTATCCAACTTTTTTTTGGATTAAAAAAATAAGTTTCACAGTGTTTTATTTTAAATTAAATTCCATATTAAATATAACTTAATTTCTCTAATTTTTTATGTCTTTGCTCCTTAAATCTCTATTCTTCCCTTACTAATATTCACTGTACTTATATTTGATAGCGTACACGTTAGGAAAATGCATTTATCTCGGCCTATTGCCTGGGCACGAATTTGCAACTTCGGCTAGGAGAGTTTTCGGGGAAAAGGGAGAGTTGCGTTCTGTCTCGTTTTTGGCAGGCGCGCAACGGAAAAATTCCGGGGATTTGCCTGCAGGCGGGGGCGAAAACGGGGAAAATTCGGGGAAATTCAGGTGGGGGAGGGGAAGTAGGAGCTCAAGCCGCAGTCGCCCCGTAGACTCTAGTCTGGAGTATGTACTATAGGATGGAGTGCAACAACAACGTTTGTCTAGTTCGCATTGCGTATACGCAATATAAAATGCAAACACACACTAGAACCACTCACACACACACAAAGACATATCCTAGCATATATGTAGAGCCGAAATCCGCGCCCTGAAATAGGCAGCAATATTTTTCTATTATTAAATTCCTCCTCTCTCTCTCGTTACAGGTAAGTTTCTGAGGTGATTTGGACTTGGGCTTTACCGTAAGTACATAGCATTCGTATTAATAATCTCTAATTGATGACAACTCTGCCCGCTGCTCACAAAACACGAGTTTGACGTGCAAATTGCTTGGGTGAAATAACGGGGGCTCCCCCAGAAGCAGGAAAAGTGAGAAAAGGGTTAGCAATTAAGGCTCAGTGTTGTGGAGTGCAAATTAATGTACAGCGGCGCCGCCGAGCAGCAAGAATAATAATAACAAATCGCCGGCTAAGGTCGATATAGCAAATGCAATAAGCTGCATACACACAGAGCACCAGAAATATTCCTTCTCCAAGTCCCCGCTCTCTCTCTCTATAGCCGATATGTAAATGATTTCAATGGAAGTCCAAGCGCTTTGTCCGCTGCAGCAAATACAACTATAGCCACAGCTATACAACTGCAGAAAACTAATAACAAATTACAGCAAAGCGGCACACAACGGAAAAGCCAACTAGAATTGAGGAAAATTGGACTAAACTGGCTCTTGAATGCTCTTTTGTAAAGAAAACGAATGGATTGATACGATTAGAGTCTAAAATATAACACTTTTCTATTAAAAAAAAAATATTAGAAATAATTAAAGGTATTTTAAACCTTTGAAATTAAGTGATAAAAATAAAACAAGCAGACAAAATAAAGAATTAAAGGTACTATATGCCATAGAAAATTCATATTTGATTTAATATTGAGTTAAATATTATTTCATATCTTTTGAATTATAACTTTTCCCTAAAAAAATCCCCAGAATCTTCAAAATGAAATAATATGCCCTAGAAAATTCACAATTAATTTAATATCGACTTCAATATTATTTAAATTACAACTATTCCCTAAAAAAATCCCCCGAATTTTCAATGCTTGAGCAATTATAGAACCTTCAAGCCAAACCCAATGACTGTTCACTTTCGTCGTACCTCGACTCTTGTTGCAAACAGAAAAAATAATTATACCCTCTCCCTAATAGGGCAGCTCAAAGCAAAAGTGGCGGACCGCACAGGGGGAGGGGTGAAAAAATTAATTCATATCCGGTGCATGATTATGCACCAAAACTCTAAGAAATCTATGTGTAATTTGCGTTATTTTTCCAACTTCTCATTCGGCGGCGGCACTCGCAATGCAAAGTAAAATAACCACGAGTAATTAGTTGGCTGGGGGATGGGTCCTGGGTTAGGGGTGTTAAATATGTAAAATATGAGAAAAGTGGAAATCGCAAATAAGCCAGGGCTAAGTTGACAGAGATATTACGAGGGGTTGGGGACTGGACAACCCCTGAAAAACCACCTCGCAACGGGGATCAAAAGCCTTCAGGGCTGCTCTTTGAGCTTGGTATCAGAAATAAAGCACATCCATACTTATAACTACACTAGGAGAAATATTAAATATTTAAAAGAATTTATTATGAAATGTAATTGATAGAAACCAAATATTTTCAGAGAAAAATCTTTCTTTAATCATTAAAAATTTAAACAGAGAAGACTTATTTAATTTATTTAACTTAAAAAAATTAAAAATACTCATTTTTTTCTGTGCTTTAAAAGAATAAAATATTTCAATCTAGTAATAGGCTGACGGTGACTCTTTCACAGATGGCTGAGAGATGGTATTCTGCGATACAGACGTACTGAGGGGCGGTTGCCGCACTTGTGTATTTATTATGTGTAATATTTAAATGTATATTTCGTATTCACAATCATCAAAAGCAACCCGATCCCTTTATTCTGCTATGATCTGAATTTCTAAACAGTTGCGCACATATTTATGTCACATGTGTCCAGTTTGGGTGGTCTTTTCTTTATTAATATTGTAATATTTGGATATAAAACTTTAAAGATAATCGCAACTTTGTAGCTGAATTTCCTTCTGTGAGGTCATAAAAATCCCTGGCTGACCTTTTTTGAACCCCAAGAGCTCATAAAGTGCATTGCCTTCAATATATATATGTAGTCTTTCCTTCACATAATTCCCCATCCCATTGAGCCAATAATTCATAAGCAAAACTTTTGCAAATATAATAATTCAACTTTAGAAAAATAACGAGGGATTTCGATTGGAGTTTCAAAGTCGAATTTGGGGATACTCTTAAAAAAGGTGGAGTAAGGTATATCACTGATTAAAAATTATTTAAATGTTTCTTAAGCTTTAAGCATACGATATTTTGGTATTGAAATGAAGTAAAACAATTAGCTTTTTGATATAATTAAATTCTTAAAGTGGCGCTCTTACTTTGTATACTTAAATTAAAGTTAATTTAACTTCCCTTGTAAATTTGATTACTTATTTATGCAGTAATATTCTTGACAGAGTAGTTGGGACATAAAAAAATAACTGGCTAGAGCAGTAAACAAAGACTACTGAAAGTACTTTGCTCAGCATCTAAATTGCAACTTTTTGGCGAAACTTTCTCACACATCCTCAACCCGTCGCCGAGAGCAACGCATAAATTTCCAAACGCGCCCCCATAAATACGAGAGATTTCAACAGTTCCCGAGGAAACTAAGATATGAAGAGGGGGAAGGGTGCCGCCTTGCCTTCCTCTTCACCTGCAAGTCGAAGGAGCAGCAGCAGCGGATAAAATCGATACGCACGCAGGAGCTGGTCCAAAAAAAAAGAAGAAGCAAAAAACGCACAAGTAACTGTCTGACTGTCCCTGCATCTTTCCACTCCACCCCAGATCCCCGCTACCCTTGTGATTTTCGGGGAATGCATTTTTTCGACAACCCCCTTTTAGCGCGATTTCGTGCCTTTTTGCGCTTCCCCCGCCGCCGAATCGAGTGCAGCTGAAAAATGCAGTCGAATGCACAGACTGCGCCGGGAACAGGCGCCCAGCATCTCCAGCAGGCGATATCAGGCGTTTTTGCACTGCACTGACGTTGCACTCCAGGTTCCGAGCTTCAAGTTCCCGGTACTCTCCCCCCTTCCCCCCAGTCCCAAGTACAAGCAAAATCACAAGTACAAGCGCAAGTACAAGTACAAGTCGAAGTCGAAGTCGCAGTCCCGAAGATGTGCGCCAAAAAGAAGAGGAGAAAAGCGCGCGAAATTCGCGTCTCGCTGCTTTCGTCCCGACAGTAGGTGTGTGTGTGTGTGTGTATCTGTGTGTGCCTCAAGTTTGGGCCAAGTTTTCTGACTGAATGGCTTCGTGGCAGGGTGTGGGGTGTGTGGTTGTGCGGGTGGTGCCCTCTGACGCACTTGCAACGCAACAAAGAAATCGGAGGAAAGGAAAATGCGTTGTGCAGTTGTTCGGTTTAAGCTTTCACTTTCTAAGAATATGTTTTTCCTTTCTATTTTCTATTTACTAGATTGAAATAATTTATTAATTGGGGTCCACATTAAATGTTTAGTTTTTTTTATTTAAATAATAAGGAAAGGGAACCTTAAGGCCATTAAATAAATAGGAAGGACTATCGTTACATATTGTTTATATTTAACAAAAAAAAGAAAAAAAATGACATTTTTCCCCATTTAATAATATTCCAAAGAATTAAAACTAGTCTTGAATATTATTAAATTTTTATTAAAAACTCAAAGGTGGTGATATTATTGTGTAATATAATTACCTATAAGAATATTCCTTTCTCTAAGCACCACTTGCACCCCAAAATATTATTATTAATATGATAAAAGCCCCTGAATAATTCAATCATGTTCTCCCAAAAACTTGAAACAATACATTTTTAATGTAAGGTTACATGCCCTATTATATCACGGAATTAACCAAGAAATCAGTTTACTGTTTAAAAAAAAAAACTGGAAACTTCCACCCAAGGACAGAGAACAGAGGCAGGCAGCCGTCTGTTGACTTGGCTCTGTCCCAACCCTCTCCTCAAATTACAGCCCCTATTTGTCCATGGACGTTGTTGCATGTCGTGTTCGTGCCGCTGCCTGCTGCCTGCTGCTGCTGGTGTCCTGTACAAATAATCAATAAATCTAATTCAATTATTATTATAATTATATTTTGAACATTCATAGACATTTGTATAAGGCTGACTAAGCATTTTCTTGGTAAATAACATATAATATTATTATGTGCCATAACGTGCGTACCCACACACACACACTCGCTCTCCCTCTCTCTCTCTCTCTGTCTTTCGAATATATGTGCATGTGTAATGGCTGAGAGTGGCACCCTCGTTAATTATTCAAAAGCCGAGCACCCACAACGGACCCCCTAATGGCAGCACCCCCTCCCTGCCTCCCTACCTCCCTCGATTATTGTTCCGCCCCAATAGATGCGTGCGGAGAGATAGCGGCCATGTATTGGTAGGAAAATTCATTAGTCTGCATAATGAATAAACATAAAGACAAATAAAATTATTCCAATTAAAATAAATTGCGCACCAATATTAAAATAAATTTACGTTCCAAGGCGAAACCTACCCACTTTGCATGTAATTAAGGGTAATGTGTGTGTGCTTGTGTGTGTGTGTGCCAGCAAATAATAGATATATATCTACAGAACAAATTCAATATATTGAACAAATCCAAAGGGGAAATTATGGGTAAATCTAGGAATGGTACTTAGCTTAGAAATGGGAACCTTGAATAAATATTTTCTTTGGCTTTAAAAATAAAGAAAATAATTTTAGGGGATTATTTATGAGACTTTATTTAAACAGTTCCTTTTTAAGGCTTGTTTCAATTTTTTAAACATTTTTTTAAATAGGTTTTTAAGCAAGAAAATATTGTAGAAACTATTTTGATTATTTAGTTAAAGTTTTAAATTGTTCTCTGAATTTATATCAAAAACAAATATATATTTTTTACTTTTAATAAACAAAAAAATAGAGATCTTTGGGTTTAATTCTTTTTTAATACATTGTTTACTCTTTTAAAATTTATTTTAAAATATTTTAAAATTATTTTTAAGCAAGCAACTGATTTCCCTTTCTGATTTATGTTTAATATATTACATATAAACCTTTTTGAAATACAGATATGAAAGTCGTAATTATTGATTCAGCTTTTATTTAATTAAAAGTAATTTGAAAATACTTTTTAAACTATTTGAAAATATTTTTAAATTATTTTAAAACTAAGAACTAATGTGAAACACTTTCTGATTAATCAGTTTAATATATTTTCTACATAGAACCTTTTTTAATACAGATATGGAAGGTGTACTTATTGATTCAACTTTTCTTTAATTAAAAGCTATTTGAAAATACTCATTAAACTATTTTAAAATATTTTAAAATTATTTTAAAATTATTTTGAAACCAACAATTGACTTGAAACCCTTTCTGATTAATCAGTTTGAGTTGCATTTAGTCTCCTGTATTTATATTGAGCCCAACTACCCGCCTCTGAGACATTGACATTAGGCGCAATAAATCCCAATGAAATGTGGAAATGCTGAAAGTATATATCGAAGACGTTTAAGTGCTTTTGCCCCATCAGGGGGGCGGAAAATGAGAACGAAAGGCGATGCGATGCGATGCGATGACGATGTGGCATGGGGCATGTGGCAAATAGTTGGCTGTAACTTTGTGGCAGCTGCACCTGCCCCATCCAAAAGGCAAGCAGGCAGCCATCTCGGCCAAGTCTCGGCCCACCCCAAGACAATTAAACTTTTACAATGCAGTGCAGAGGCAGCTTATGGCCTTCCCACTTCTAATGTTGCAACTATAAAACATACTTTGTTGCTGAATTATATTTAATCAATTTTTATTGCACGCCGACTTCATTAAAGTATAAAAGCATTGTGTGTGTATGTTTGTACTGTTGCGACTGCTACACATATTGCAATGGAAGTGAAAGAGAGGCAATAGGGAAGCCCTGCAACAAAATACCGCCCAGAATTGTAAAACTCAACTGGCCTGGTCGAAAGGAAAACCCACAGAAACTCAGCAAGAAGACAGCAACATCGTCATTTTCATTCTCATTCTCATTCTCATTTTCATCGTCATCGTCATCGAGCGTCGAGCGTCGGGCGTCTTGGCGGCCATAAAAACATTTCTAGCTTGTTTAATGTTTATTTTATAGTTTAAGTTTGCATTTATTTGGTCTTTTAGTTTTTATTTGTCGCTGCTGCAGTCGCATTAAATTGCAAAAACAAAGACAGCCGGAAAGGAAACTGTACAGGCGAAAAAATAGACGAGTTTATGTCTACAATGACGTCACTTGATGGGATATATAAAAAGCGCTTCTAAGCTGGAAAATTAAAAAATATAAAAAGCAAGGGAAGACATTCTCCAAAATGTATTTAATCTTTTTAATAGGAAAGTATTTAGATATGAGAATTATTATTTAGAAAAATGTAAGAGTTTATGACAATTAAGTTTTATTTATTTTCAAAAAGAATTTTAGATTATTAAATGTTTAATAATGGTAGTAGTAGATCGTTTAGTAAATTATTATATTTTATTTTATATTATAAATCAAGGAATCTTTAACTTATTTTTAAAGAATTTTCCCATTCAGACAAAGGATCTTCAATTATCTCAAGTATTGCTCTTGTCTCGTGCAACCTAATTCCTCTTAGTTTTATTACCTTAAAGATTCAAGTTACGTTGCATCTCCACAATTTTCCTCTGTGGGAAAACCAAGAACAAGTGCAACCGTTTAAGGGGAAAAGCAGGCAGGTGGAAACTGATGAGCGGGAAAATGGGGGAAGGGAACAGCAATCAATGCGCTGCGTAGGCAGAATGACTTTGCCTATGGCTGGCAATTAACTATTTGCCTTTGAAACAAATCAACGGAAGCACTTTATTTGCTCAGTCCTAATTACAACAAACAATTACACCGAAAAAGCGGAGGAAAAAAACAACATAGAGACACACGGGGAAAATGGAAAGAAAAGCAACCCCCCCGAAAAGTGAGCAGACAAACTGCATGGTGGGTTTGGGCGACCGATAATAACAAAGACCCAGGGAAATGACACAAAAAACATAAACCAAAATGCTGGCATTTAGTTTAAATATGGGGACAATACAAAAACAACACACGGATACAAATTGAGACTCATTTACTATAAACATTATACACATATTTGAGTTAATTATATTGCAAGAACAGAACAGCAAAAGCGGGAACCAGGCAAATGACAATCAACAAACGGCAAAAACTGTGGAAAAAAAATCAACTAAGAAGAGCAAATAGAAAACAGAGAGGAAAACTTAATTTACAGGCGATTTTTACCTCGTTCCTAGAGGAGGGGCCTTGCCTGCCACAAATTACAATAAATTATTAAGCATGCCACACAACACGGTCACATGATTGTTGTTATTTATATTTGTATTACAACTGCTTGTTCTCGGTTTCCTTCTGTATTTGTATTTTTTTGTTACATTTTATTGCAGGTATTTTTTGTTACATTTGTTTTGTTCCAATTTTTTGTGTGCTGTTTTTATCAAGTCAGTTTTAATATCGTATTTGCCCTGTCTGGTCTTTGGCTCATTTGGCTTAAATATCTCGTGTCAAGCAGACATTTGACATAAATTTTATGTTTGCATTTAAATACACATATTGGAAGGCAGGGCAGGCGGCAACTGTAGTCAATAGTCAACAAATGCACCCGCAAGCCGTCGTTGGAATTTAATAAATAATAAATAAATTATTTGTTATCCGGCTGGCAAGTCTTTAAGACCGCAAATAGAGAGGAAAATGTCTCGCCGCAAAATGTGTGCCAAAATTAAATTTTCCCTCAGCTTGTCACAGAGGACACTGTGAAAAAAGTTGAAGGATATAAGTAGCTACATTTAAAAATGTGTTAAGCTTAAAAGGATATAGTAATGAATAAATAAATACAAGTATTTCTTTGTTAAAATTAAATTGGAACACTATTTTAATAAATAATTTAGATTAAGGTCTGAAATCTTCACATTTAATAAGTATTTATATTTTTGTATAATTGTTTTAATAACTAGATCAAATAAGTCAATGTTTCTTTTTTAGAAGTCTTTTATTTATTTTTTGCGGAGTTTATATATATTTCTTCAAACTTCTTCCAGTGCATTTATAAAAAGAAAGCAACTTTCTTTTGAGGCAGAGATGGGGACTGACTGTGGAAAATAACGGGCGGAGATCTGGAGGCATGGTCCGTGGCTGCATATAAATTATTAGCAGTCATAAATATGCCATAATGTCATTTATTATATACGTTTTCATTTTATTTATTTTTTTTTTTTTGTCGCGCTCGTCTCTGCATTTTCCTTGCTTTTGCTCGCATGGGGAAAATGCGAAAACTTTTATTGCCAAGTTTAATGAAAAATTATAAAAGGCGTCGCAGTCGACGTCTGCGTCGGCTATATGCAAATTGGGAAGGCAGCATAGTTCACCTTGTGGCGGGCCCAGCTCCGCTCCTGTCTAGTCCCTTTGGCAGGAACCCCACTCTCTCCTTTTTTGTAGTGGGTATTATTTAAATTATAAATTATTGAATATTTTCCGCGTCGCATTTTGGCAGCACTGTCGATGCCAAGTCACAATCGACGAGCCCTTGGCCCAGGTTTTCTGGGTTTTGAGTTTGAGGTCCTGGCTCTGGGTTCGAGGTCCTGGCTTCCCTGTTCTGTGCGTCTAGCCCGGGAATCATTATATTTTATATTACGTATATAAATATTAGATGATGGCAATGTCGGCAATTTTTCACAGCGCCCCAGTCAGGCAGGACTTACTTTTACTTGGGGAAAGGTATCCTGACTATGAGGTTGGGTTGGCAAAATAAATTAAGAATCTTTTAAATAATATGAACTATAACATTTTTGAGGTATTCAGAAAGTATAGCACGTATTTATGTATTTTGAAACATATTTGTTTCCCTAAATAACCCTTTAAACAATAAAATCCTCAAAGGATTTCTCTTTTGATCGCCTGATGTTTGATTTTTGTTTTCGTATCCCTTGTGCTAGAAATTCAGCATCTGTTAACCCATTTATTTATTTTGTAGTTCCACACGTTTATTAATTTCCATAAGTGATAAAAAAACAAAATTCATATGAAACCATAAAGGGCTCACAGAGATTTCCCATAAGATTAGGTCTGCCCTCGATCTCCTTGCCGTTCTCGCGCCCATCTATATGTTCTGTTCTATATATCTAAGGGTATGTTGAGTTCTTTGTTCTCGCTCGATCCCATTTTATTCACATTTTTATTTTCATTTTTTTCATATTTAAATAATAGATTAAGCCGGGGCAGGAGACCGCGAGCGCCGGCGATAACGGGTGGTAGATTCTGGGCCCGGTGGCGCGGTAGTAAGTATCTGTATAATCAGGGGTTGATTTCTGTTTTTATGTATTTGCATTATTAATAAATTCCTTGCCCGTGCATTTGGCCATAATTTTTCGTGGGCCGCGTCCCCATTTCATTTCATTTCGCTTCGTTTCGTTTACTTATTGTTGTATTTTTATATTTATTTTATAAATTGCATAAATTGATGAAACATGAGGGTGGCCGACCGGGGTGCGGCTTTGTCTGTATTCCTTCCACTTCTCTGGACGATGTTTTGTTTGGTCACTCAAGTTTTTCACTTTTAATTAAAAAGCAATGGCGTTGTCTTTGTTTGTTGTCTTCTGGGTGTTGGCTGTAGTTGTAGCCGAAAGTGGAAATTGACATAAATTGATTTTATCGCCGCAGATTTAATGACAACGAAAAACTTGCCAACACACCAGTCACTCCTCCCACCATTCCTCATCGACCCCCAAAGAGCAATGCAATTTTTGTAATGAAAATGTTTAAACGCATAAAAATCGCCATCGCCCAGGGCCAAGGATTTTTATGCACTGCTGTCGCATTTTCGCGTTTACATTGTAAACTGGCTGACAGGCGGGCAGGAGGAGGAGCAGGAGCAGGAGGGTTTTCTGGAACTCAGACGGTCGGGTCGGTACGGTCAGAGGGTCAGGGGGTCAGCCAGGACGAGGCCTGAGTCATGGCCTGGCGCATGGGCTTGTCCAGGAAAGACTCCTCGAAAGACTCGACCCCAGCACGGCCAGAAGACTCCTGGAACTGTACGTGGGCACTCGGCAAAAACGCAAATATTTTATTACGCTTCAGACCTGAGTAGTTGCGTTGTAAATTCTGCAGTTTTACGGTGCCTCGAGTTGGGTTCTTAACTCTGTGCAGTTAAAGAAAAAAATTAGGTAAATTTACAAAGAAGAAATAGTATATAAAGAAAGTATTCAAAAAGCTTAAATGAGAGGGGTTAACGTTCCTTCTCTATACCAACATTTACCTTAAGTTCTGATTTGTGCCTAAAATTCCCAAGTACGAATTCAGCGACAAGTTACGCAAAGTTTTTAATGTTAAATCAGTGAGAGAAATAAGTATTCGTGCCATTTTTTGGCTGGGAACTTAAATGCACATTGCTACATTATAAAATAAGGAAAATATAAAAATATTTCCAATAAAAAGAAAGTCATTTTATCTTAAAATTCGTGACTTAAAAGTAACTCAAAATAAGATTATTTGTTTTACATAGATGTGCCTCTAAAAAGATTATAAAACACAATTGCCCTTAAATAAATACCTTAAAAAATTAAGAAAAATTTTAAATTAAATTTTTTATTTCATTTATTTTAATTGATAAGTCTCCCCTCAATTTTGCTCAGTGCATAGCCCTACTCCGCTTATCTGGCTGAGTGTGGCACATGACCATGCATATATGCACATTTGTTTTGGGTGCAAACACACCCGCACAGCCTTCCCCTTAACTTCCGAAAACCTTCGAATCCTACATTTAATTAGATTGCAGCCTAATCCAAGTGCTTTCATTTGTTTTGGCCTTCTCAGGTGGCTCGGCCCCTTCGATCTGTATTGATTTAATTAAACACGAAATAATTGCAGTGCGAGAATAGTTATTGCTGACTGTCTGGAGAGACGGTTGGCTTGGACGCCTTAAACTGCATAATCTGCCGAGAAATGTGTGCCGAAATTTGCATTAAATCGGACTTAAAACGCACACGTATAGACTTACATCAATTTTTGGTCCGTGCAATAATCGACACGTGCGGGGGACATAAATATTGAAGACATTTTAAAATTTAATACGCCACTTAGGCACGAATTAGCATACAAAGTGAATTAATTACGAGCGTTATACAATTAAGTAAATTTCATTATATTGAATTTTTAAATTTGTTGTCCCACACACACACTGGCACACACATGGACACTCCGGCCAAAGTGAATGTAATTAGAAACACAAATATAATTATGGCCGCCGCCGCCGTCGCACGCCGGAGAAAAGGTGAACCGTTATAGATATAGAATATGGAGCACACACATATCGCACATATATACACCTGTACACCTGTACACCCGCCACACGCCACACATTCCGTATGCAGATGTCCGGCGGAGTCCTCGGAACACGGAAAGCTCATTATGAAATGCCAAGGGCCAGTTGGAGGAGACACGGTCTATAAGAGCCGATGAATGAGAGTGTTTTGAGCAGGCAGCCCCGGTTCAAGTAGAATCAATAAATTAAACAATGAGTGAATTTTAATAATTGATTCCCAATTGCACAAGCCCAGGCGCTCACCCGATTTGAATACACTCGGACGTAACAGTTTCCACTTACATTATAAATATACGACTAATTAAATGCCAAATGAAAAGTTAAAGGCCTGTGTCCAAGGTGTACAAAAACACAATTGAACAATGCACAATATCGTGTAATATAAAGTGAGAGGAGCAAAAGTTACTCGGGCAAAGAAATTAATTAAACATTTCTTGGGGAATTTATCGGGGAAAATATAAAGAAGCTTCTTTAACTCTTCAATGATATATAAATACAGATTTTATTTTATAGATCAAAATCCTCTTTCAAAAATACATAAAGAATTTTATCTGTTAAATTTAGCAATAAATATTTAAACAGAAATAAATCTAGCTAATTTATTCTCTTAAAAAAAGTTTCCATTCCCCTCAAACTGCTTTCACTGTAGAACATCTTTACTCCCTTCGATCAGCTTTTCCCATTCCTCCAAAGGATGTCTTCCTTTTCCTTCATACGACCTTCTTTATTATTAAAATACAATTTTTATTTTTAAATACTTCAATTTCTGCTTTGGTTCTGGTTCTGCTTCTGCCTCCTTCTTCCCTTCCATTGTCTTTCCCTGAGCTTTGCCATTAACTCCCCGCTCTTCGTCCATCTGGCTTGACTTTAGTCCTTTGGCGCCTTCCATTGACCTTTCGCTTTCTCTTCGCTTTTTTTTCTCCTCGCTGCGCTGTGCACCGAGCTCAATTATAATTTATTATTTTCCCTTTTTTTTGTAGTAATAATAATAAGAAGAAGACGAGGCAACATCCGGCCCGCTTTCTTATTTCTTTTTCTTTTTATATAATAATTTTACAGCCTGCCGGCCACGCCCACATAAATTATGCCTTGTGTAATAATTAATATGCCGTCACTTTGTCGCCCCTCACCTCGGCTTTTTCAGCTTTTTCTTCGCCTTCTCCTTCTAATTTTGCACTTTTTCCTCTGCCTTTCGTTGGATATAATTGTATTTATTTTACATTTAAGCGCATTTTAAATCGCAAGTAAGTAGGAGCTACGGGTGAGAATGGTATGGAATGGTCTAGATGGGGTCGGTCCTGAACACTGGGCAATTTAAATGACAAAATTATATATTTAGTGCCCCGAACCGCTATACCCCCCCTTAGACGACCTTCTAGATTGGCGAACCGGTGCTATCTTCTTTACCATTCTCTTAGTCTGGGGGGTGCACTGAACGAAAATGGGAACTTTTTAGTTTAGAAAACTCTGAAATATGTAAAAGATACTTGAAAAGACTTGAAATCTTTGAGAAATTAGCCATAAAACTCTGAAATATATATTTATAAAGATTTAATATCTTCGAAAAATAAGCTACATATTATTTGGGACTTTGTTTTATTTTATTTTAAAAGAATTCTGTGTTTTGTTAGAGATTTTAAACAATTAAATCTCCAAATTTGATATTTAAAGTAAGTTATATAATAAAAGTACCTCAGAGAAAGTTCCCAAATGCGTTTTTAAGACTTGGGAAATATTTCTGAGGATTTTTTTGTAGAATAATTAATCTCGAGTCTCAAAAATAATTTAATATACATTTTGAAGATAAAACATTACTTTTTCTCATTAAACCTTTTGCTAAAATAGGTTTAATCTATATTTTAGACTTAAAAGGAAAACCTTAGTAAAAAAGAAAATACTCCTTAAGATTTCCCTCTGTGTGGCCTTCTCGGTTTCTTTGTATTGTAAATGTAATCAAAAATATCGATCGGTTTTATGCAAATTGACTGCGCTGTCCCCCCAACCTCTTCGCGGTCTCGCCTTGGCCTTTCTTTGTATATATTTTTCTTTTTATTATTACTTTTTTTTTGTTTTGTTCTATTTCTATTTATGCCTTAATTTAGCAAGAAAATGGCGGCGAAATCATAAAATTACATTATAATAAAAAATACTTATTACGCTGGCGTCAGTGGGTCTCGCACCCCGAAAAACCCCTCAATCTTTGCGTTCACAATTAAATTGCATTTCCTTTGGCTTTTTTTTGTTTCGTTTTGCTGAATTTATACATTTTTCCTTTCCCTGTGGCTTTGTTTCACTGCTGTTTTTTTCTTCTTGTTTTTGTTGTTGCTGCAATTTCTAGTTGATTGGAATTCAATTAATTTTATTTGCTTTACTCTGCAATTTCCTTTGCATTTTTTATTGTCCCCGTATTTATTGGCACACACCGCAGCCAGGACTAAGGAAAGCGGACGGTGGTCAGGGGAAAGGGGGATGAAGAGGGTAGAGGGGTGACGGTGGAAAATAAAGAAAAAGCCAGAGAAAACCCCCAACTAAGCTGGCGACGATACAACAAAACTGCAGTTTAATGGGAGATTTTCCTTTTCTTTTACCAAAATACCCTAAAAAATATAATACTTTGTTAAAGCATTTACGTTTGGAGTTGGCAAGTAAAAGTTGTTTGTTTTCTTAAAAATATTTGTGTGACTTTTAAATTAAAAAATTAAATTGGATTTGGAATAAGCCTAAATCCTTTTTTAAGAATTTTGTTAATATTTATGTAATAAAATATAACTTTGAACTTTTAAATATAATATTAAAACTAAACTTATCAAAATACTACATATAATGAAAGAATATTCCTTCCTTTCCTGCCCTTTCTAGGGCATTCCGACCTTCGGTTTTTACTGCAGCCACCTTTTTATTCTTGTTTTACTTTTGCTTTGCATTTGGCGCCAATTTTGTAAATAATAAAAATGGCAGTCAGAGCTTGCACTTCGCACTTAGCGGTGGTCCCAGCTCGCCCCAGCCACGCCTTCTCTCCTGTGAACTGCCGCCCCTGGACAATGGAGGTTCTCCGTCTCTCCACTGGTGGACTAGCACCAGAACCATTGTCACCAACTGGCGTTGTTGCCGGTGTTTTTGCGGTCGCCGGTCGTCATTGCGGACACTTTGTGGGCTTGCGGACTGCGGTGGCCTTTTGTTTGCTCCTCGTTGACTTATTGCCCGACTGCATTAGTTGTGACCCAGGACAACAGTCAGCCAAGCCAAGCCATTCCGTCCAAGCAGCCAGCGGACCAAGTCACAAGCTGGAGCCAGGAGCAGGAGCGGGAACTACAGTAACTCTGATTGCTGGCCAAGGCTCAACGCGGCGTATACGTAATCTGCATTTGACCTGGCCTCGGGCTCCGGCAATATTTAATTGTATTTCATTAATAACAATTTGTGTAATGAAAAAAAGAGGGCAGCCCAGGGGAATCGATTATGAGGCAGGCAGGTCCCCAGATGCTCTACGTATTGAAAAAGGGAATATTTTTTAATTGGGGAAATACACTAAGAGAAATAATAATTGAGAAAATGTCCTAAGTCAGAGATCTAGAAAAACGTTTTAAATAAGTTTTTAAAATGAAATTTATGTAGCATTTTAAATATAAAAAAATAACTTACATTGGAGAGAGATTTAAAGGTTCTATTGCTCAAGAGTTTAATTACAAATAAAATTAGTTAATTGAGAAAATATTCTAAATTTGAGCTCTAGGAAAGTGTTTTTAAATTAGATTTTAGAATTAAATTTGTGTATCATTTTAGACTTAAATAAATTACTTAATTTTGGGACAGAATTATAGGTTCTACTGCTCAAGAGTTTAATTTGAAATTTAGTTAGTTTATTTTAAAATTAGTAAAAGGGTTGCTAATACCCTACATTATATTTCCTGCAGAGTATTTCCACAATGTCTATGCTCACCCTGTTGTGCTGACCACCATTGTGGCAGTAAACGTAAATTAATTTAGTTGAAAGCTGTAAAGTTAAAGCTTTGTTCACAGTTTGTTCGGACCAAAGGACTTCAGCCAGGACTCGGCTTCTTAGCCCGTCGATGGCGCCAACTGCTGCCACTTTGTTCTAGTTTTTCCCCACACTTATGTATGTACATATATATATACATATAGTGTGGCTGGATTTTATGCTCGGGCACTTGGCCGTGTTATGTGACAAAGTGGCATTGAGGGCGATGAGGCCGATATTGCGGTAGGCCAACAGCGGAAGCGGGCAATTAAGGGCCATTAAGTTGCCACAGACGCGGATTTCGCATAAAATAAATGAGTTAAAATAATATTAAATATAGCGCTGGCTTTGAGTTTGAGTTTGAGACTTGGCTATTGCGAGAGATCGCAATCACATGTGAAAAACGGTGAGACACTTATTGTTTGGTTTGCAGCCCATTTGCATTTTCAATTTGCATATAAATAAATTTCGTGTACAATACAATAATAAACACAACAACTTTGAAAACGCCGAGTCAAAGGCAGGCATTTAAAAGTGCAATTCATGGCATAGTAATATTAAAAAAAAAAAATAGACATAGATGGAGAAAAACAAACAAAAAAAACAATCAGAAAATATACAGCGAACCTACTAATAACAATTTCCGGCGCTGCATTATGCAAATGACTTTTTACAGCGAAAAATCTCAGCAACAGAAGCAACTTTTCTTCGCATTGACTTACGGGCTTTGTCAGCGAAATATAAAAACGGAGAAACAAACAAATAATTGCATACAAAATGTGTGCGATTTATTTGGGAAATAACCGCAGCAG
>VNJS01000931.1:0-68253 GCA_008042575.1 Drosophila watanabei
TCTACAGAGGTCGTAGAAGTTAATGCAGCGCACGTTGGCGGCTGCATTTGCCATTTTAACAGCGCTGGCTCTCTACTTGGCGAAATGTTGTTATTTATGTTTGGTTTATTGCACATATATTTGTTGTTTTTTTTTCTGAACGACGCTCAGCTAGAGATGGCACTTGCAACCAGTGTGACCGCGGACTTATCGATAAATAATACCGACAAGCTGTAAAATACGGTAATATGGTACTATTCAGTATTTTCAATTTGCAAAAATACCACTGTAATGGTGTTATGATACAGTAATGCAGTTTTTATTTATCAGCTATTGCATTATACTAGTATGACACTACCGCATTTGACAACGCCATAGTGCGAGCAAGATGACTATATGGCATTTTTAATGCATTGGCTATGCATTGACAAAAAATGCATAATGTTTGAATAGAAAACGATTTTTAATTTATTGTCAAATGTTGGGCACGTACTACAATGAAAGCAGCATGTTCATTTTTCAAAAGTATTTTTTCATATCATATGTATATATGTTTGAGGTAATTTTTGAAATGTTGTTGAAATTAAACAATCATTGCAGGAGTAGGCTGCACTGTAAAACATTCCATCCTTTTAATTACATACGTTAAAGCTCCAAAAGCGGATCTCGTCTGGTATCATTGGTATTTTTTATTTTAAATAAATTATAAATTTAAATAATTTTAAAATAATCAAATGAAAACAAGAAATTAAGCTAACTTTGGAATGCCGAAGTTTGTATACCCTTGAAAATTCAAATTGTATCAATATAATGTTGGAATAGATATGAATTACTTTTGTATTCATTTTATTTTTACAGTTTTACATTTTTTTACATGTAAAGTTAAAAATATTTTCTCCTTCACATTTACCAATCGTTTTTATGGCAGCTACATATATGATACAGTCGTCCAATTTATGGAATTCACAGCAAATTTCTGAAAAAAATATGAAATACTTGTATCTCAAAGTAGAAGAAATTTGTTCTACAAATTTCCCGATTTTCCGATAATATAGTAGTCAGATTTTTATAAAATTAAATCCAAATATTTGAAACAATATATAAAGCTCATAGCGGGGAGTTGACTAAGATATGTTAAAAAACAATGAACTTAAAATTTTATTTTCAAAAAATTTACGGATCGTTTGTATGGCAGCTATATTACATCCCGATCCGGCTCGTTCCGACATATATACGAGTGAAAGTATATAGAAGACTATCAACAAAGTTTCATTCAGATAGCTTCAAAACTGAGGGACTAGTTTGCGTAGAAACGGAGAGGGACCATTTTTATAAAATTAAATCCAAAAATTTGAAACAATATATAAAGCTCATAACGGAGAGTTGACTAAGATATGTTTAAAAACAATGAAGTTATAATTTTATTTTCAAAAAATTTACGAATCGTTTGTATTGGCAGCTATATTACATTACGGACATGGCTAGATCGGCTCGGCTTTTAGTGCTGATTAAGAATATATATACTTTATAAGGTCCTTCATTGCAAACTTCTGAATGGAATTATAATACCCTGCAAGGGTATAAAACTTGATTTACAATAATAGCTTTTAGTTTGTCATTTTTTATTGCTTATAGTCACTGAAATTGTGTAAGTTCCTAATATAGCAAGAAGATAATTTTCCGAAAAATGTTGGAACGAAAAACTATCAAATATATTTCCAAAACCAGTTTACGCGCCTAATTGTAATTAGACTTCAAAATTCGGAGTTGGAGTAACTTCGAGAGGTTTTTTTTTAAACTACAGTACTGGTAAGAAAAAGGGGTCCCTGAGATATCGTCTATGAAGCGTATGAATATAAACAAGAAAGGAAGCTAACTTCGGCACGCCGAAGTTTGTGTACCCTTACAGATTTCATTTGCATTCATTATTATCTAACCCTATCTAATTTAAAATGAACTACTTCATATGAGTTATTCTCTAAAAACGACAACCACGGCCAAAAAATCAAAAGTTCTCTAACATTTTTTTTTTGTCAACATAGTAACTTTAGAAAGTGTTCCAATAGATCAAATTTTAAAGCCTTTAACGTATTCTAAAAATATTTCGAAATAATCGCATGCATTTTCGCGTAAATGCGATTTTTCATAATTTTGATGAAAAACATCATAAAAAAGAGCTTATGACATTATGCTTTAACTTTGGTTTCCTAACATCACAAGAAGAATACAAAAAGTCGAAAAAAAAACGGATATAGGCTCTTCTAATTTACTTAAATATTAAAAACAACATGCAAAGAGACTTCTGTTTTTGTCGCGTATTCCATCCATTTTACAAAATCGATCTTAACACCAATAGAGCTTACCAAGAGCTATAAGTTTCAAATTTTGTAAAATTAAAATAAAGTCTTGGAAGATGTTTTTTTTTTTTAGTTTTAATGCGTACAAATGTCGCATGCGCCATCAGAGAATTGCCCATACTCATTTTATTTTTACAGTTTTAAATTTTTGACATGTAAAGTATAGTGTAATTTTCCTCCACATTTACCGATCGTTTATATGGCAGCTATATGATATATATAGTATTCCGATATTTTTTAATAAAATAAATAAAATATGTTAAAAAACAGTGGTAATAATTTTTTTTCAACAAATTTAAGGATCATTTGGTATGGCAGCTTTATGATGTATTTGACCGATCCGGCTCGTTCCGACTTATATAGGAGTGAGAGTATATAGAAGACTATTTGCAAACTTTATAGGGTCGGAAATGTCTCTTTCACAGCGTTGGAAACTTCTGACTTAAATTAAAATACCCTGCAAGGGTATAGAAAGTTATTACTAGCTTAATTTCACTTTGCACAACAATAATATACCCTTTTAAGAACCCCAAATAGTTATATAAACAGAATCTTTATATAGATGTTATTTCACATTTACTTAACAATATTTATTAAAGTAAAACTGCATGAGGAGGGCTGGGCTAATATAAAATATCTTAATTGATATATTTGTTTTAGAAGATGGAATCTTCTATATTTTCTTAGTTTACACCTTATCGTGTAATCTATCCATCACATCACAATTTCCACCCCTTATTAGCATTAGTATACTCAGAAACATCGCAGCTGAGTCTCCAAAACACAACGACTTTTCCATAAGGCTGCATAAATTTGTTACTCAAAATGCTAATTGCGAACTAAGTGAAAGTCAGGCAAAAGTTGAACAAGGCTCGCTGCCTGTACACACGACCCATATGGATATGTCTATACCCATGCGAGAGGCCATTATAATGTACATATTTTATACACGAGGAAAGTTAACTTGACAAGTACCTTGCCAAATAGGAGCTCAAATAACCAAAGGGGCCTGGTATAGTATGTTGATATATAAATGTATGTATCGTTGTAATGCGTAGGATGGAGCCGTAAATCAAATCGCAAAATCCTAATAAATCTTTTGATAATTGCCAACAAAGATTGCCAAATGTGAATTGATACCCGCAAGGCCAACAAGTGTCCAATTCCGAAAGCCCAGCACCTGTTTGCCCGTTCTTAGGTCGAGGAAAATCTCTGGGCCGCAGCTGGATAGGGGCCCGAAAACCATAAAATAGAGCAGGTCATCGAGTCTGTGGGTACACACCCATAGGAAGCTCGTCCTGTTACTGTCGTTACTGCTGTGGATGCTGCTGCTGCAGATACTGGACAATAGAAATTGTGTCACGGTCAGGAGTATGGGCGTGGACATGGAGACTAGGACAAGGGCTTGCCAGAGGAGGCGGCGACGAAGGAGATGGTGGAGACCCGACTCTGGGCCACATTTTAAAGCTAAGCTCGTGGGGTATCTTTGAGTCCGTGTCGGAGAGAGCGATGCATAGAGAGTGAGCGAGAGCAAGCTGCGAAGCGCTTTGGCGTTTAATTTAAAACCGAAAGTGAAAACGCCCAGGCGTTGAAGGACTCGCCAACAAGGGCCGCCGCACTGATAGGAGCTACATTATTTTTTCCTCTAGGCCTGTAAACTAAAAGCAATTACATTTTTAGTCTATATTTGTCAAAATCACTACCATTAAATAAACAAAGAAAAAATATATATATAAAATCAAAAGCTATATATTTTTTAAAGTGCATATTATTTATTTTATTTAGAAAACATACAAAAGCAATAACCTTAAAATATAAAAAACTAACAATTCCCTTATTGTGGCGTTATAAAGCAACTGGCTTCCCAGGATTAAGAATGCGACCTTCCGCCCAAACTAATGTAAACTGAAATATTTGAAATAAAATATTTGATATAAAAGCAAATAATTTGAAATAAAAATAAATAAAATACAATGTTGTAAAACTGAAAATAAAAATAAAGGCGTTAAACAAGAAACTTGTAATACCGCAAATCAATTATTTTCCCATTAAAATCATTTGAATTTTTTAAAATCTGTTTTAAATGTCCTTATTATATGGGTTGACACAGGACTAAGGAGATAGCAAAGGCCTACAGGTCACAGCTTAAGGAAAAAAAAAATTAGGACTACCTAGGACCACCACAAAGTCCATATGAAAAGCAAAACAATTAAAAAAAAATTACCAAATCTAATAAAAAAAAATTAAAAAATAATATTTTTTTATATTTTTGTTCCAAGTAATCTTACAGACGTTTAAAAGTTTAAGATCCTTTTGTCAGACCCGAATCCGAATTTAACTAAATAAATTAAATATAAAAAACCAAAAAAGTAACTAAAATAAAGCATACTTTGGAGTCTACGTCAAGCTTGCTCCAGTTTACTGCGAAATGCCGAGGTCAGTTTGGCCCTTTATATAGTCCTATCAACAGTATGCCCAAAGATCTATTCACTGGATGTAGTGTTACCAACTGCCAGTTCTAAACAATACTCAGGGAATTACCTATACGACTGAATATTACAAAACATTGGCGATGAATCGTTGATATGAAGGGAACGACATAAAAAAAACACCTGTTAAATTTTCAACCAAAACGGCCGTTCCTTGACTGCTTTTATCAATATTTTTATTTAGGGAATGGATGGTTATTTTAAAAACCAATCGCAATTAGTTTTGTAATATTCTGCTAAAACAAATAAAAACATGGATCTATATCTTCAAAATATCTACTATTCAGTCTATGCATTTTACCTAGCGTCCTTTAATGTCGCTTCCCCACAAATAGTAAATTTGTGGCAGGTTCGTTTGTACTGCGAACTTTAATCATATTTCCCGATTGAATTTAATTATTTCTCGGTATCGGTAGAAAAGCAGCATAAAATTATTTTCCCTAACAAAAGCATTTAGTTTGAGTAGAGCTGGTGGAGGCAGCAGAAAATACCCCCCAGCGAGCTCGAGCCCACTTTCACTCGGCCAATTTGTGCTGCATAAACTGATTAAGTGATTTCATCTTCAGGCTCAGGTTGACGTTCCATGCAGTCAGCACATTCAAAGCATCGACATCGAGCAGGAAACATGGAACATGGAGAACTACAATGGGGGTACAGTGGGGCCTGACAACAACAAAATTATAAAAAAGTACCTTAAATTTATATACTTAAACTTACCTACTATTTAAACCTCAACGTTTTCGTTATAATTATAACCGTATTGTGGGATTAACTTAATTTTGGATATTCAAATATCTACATAGTGGTTTTTTTAAAACTACTTTTGAACTAATCACATAGTCATCAAAAAGTAAGTAAAAATGTAATATGTTTTGCATTAGCATACCACATCGCCAGCATCGCTCATACGCCATGTGGTACGAATAACTTTGACTCCCCGCTGGGGCACTACTTAAAATCAAATTAGGATAATTAAATCGCCGTCGCGCAGAATGGATATCTTTCAATTTGGGTCATACAGTTGCCTGCATGAATCTGCTGGGAGCTGGGAGCTGGGAGCTAGAAGCTTTCTCCCCTTGGCCTGCATCACAGGGATTGGGACACGGCTTCCCGCTCCATTTCCCATTTCCCCATCGCTTCGTTTTACACGCAGCAGCTGCGTCCTGTACAATTTTTGGGGCTCAGCAAGTGTTCAAACTGTACTAAGTACTGTTTATTTACTTGCCGCCCATTTGAATAGTGGCAGAGCGCATTATTACCGATTATCGCCGAGCAGAGCAGATGCTGCCGCCCCATCCGGAGTCGCAGTGGGTTGCCAAATAAACAGCGACAGCGATGACAGGGTGCGGATGTTGGTTGGGTTGGAAGGATAACCTACTAACACAGACGCTTAGAGAGACAGAGAGAGAAAGTGAGAGAAAGTGATGTGGCAAAAAGTATGAAAAGCTCGGGAGCAAGTTGGGAAGATTACTGAAAACAGCGGCATTGCCTGTCATCTGTTCTGGCGGCGGGTTCGTTTGCCGCCGCTCCAGCGACGTGTTGTTGCCGTAGGACGTTGAAGGACACCAGAAGCAGCAGCAGCAGCAGCAGCAGCAGCAGCGGGAGCAGCATCATCACCGCCTGCGTCTGGCGGTCGAGTGTTGTCCTAGTCCTAGCCGAAAGCTCTCGGCTCTCCGTGCTCGGCGTTTGGTGTTCGGCTCTCGGTACTCAGTGCTCGGTGCTCGGTGCTCGGATCGGGCTCCAAGCTTCAGTGGTTCGATAACGCTGGCCAGTCGAGTTTCGGTCGCTTAACCCAGCAGAGGCGTGCAGCGGACATTCAAATTATCCACCGCAACAGTAGCAAGAGCAAGAGCAACAGCAACAGCAACACCAGCAGAAGCAGACTGAATAATTGCGGCCACAAAGGAACGGAAGACCCTGCCACTTCAACCCCGCAGTCCGAGTCTCTGTATCTGATTCTGCAACTGCAACTGCAACAACAACTGCCATCGCAACGTCAAGTTGAGCTGCTGCCAGTGAGCGGACTCGGCCAAGAGCAGCCACTGATTGACTGGATTGACTGACAGCGGACCATCATCCGTATTCATTATCCTCGCTACCGCTACCGCTTCCCGTCCATGCTCGTTGTGGACTCGCTGGACACGGATGTGGGGCAGCAGCAGCAGCAGCAGTAGCATCCCGACTGGCAGCGCGAAAGTAGGCAGCAAAAATTGGAAATCTAATTAGCGACGTCAGTGTCAGGATCGCAAATCCATTAATTTGGAAGCATCAACAACTTTTTGGCCAAAAAGGCGTTGCTAGCAAAGAGTAGGGAAAAAATCCTGCAATCCTGAAAAAAAAAGGGAAAGCACTCTTGCTTCTGTGTGTGCGTCGCTGTCGGTATCAGTGTGTGTGCTCGTGCCGCGCTGCTGTGTGCCTGTGTGTGAGCTGATAACGCGAGCCTGGTGCTGACATCACTTTCACTTGGGAAACCGCCTCTCAAAGACCCATCTCGGGCCCCAAGAGGCTGAGGCTGAGGCTGAGACTGCCAATCGAACCGCACGGCAACAAAATCAATTAGACCACCAATACAACAACAGCCGCAAAAACAACAAAGCTGCCAAGAGCCAATTACCGAAGGGCACAAGGAGAAAGGAGAGAGTTCCAAAGGAGGGAAAGACCAGCTAAGACATGTTCTCCATGTGCACCAAAGTAAAGTCGCGGAGCGCGGATGCGGACGGCTCCTTCATGATGCACTCGCAGCAGCTGCAGTTGCAACAGCCCCAGGCACTGGGTGAGTATGAGGGGACATGCGGGTGAAGTAAGGAAAACTGGGGGCAAAATGGGGAAAACCATGAAGAAAGTGAAATCTAAACGGAAACCGAAACCGAAAACGAAACTGAAACTGGAAACTGGGCCGCCGAAAGGCTGTCGAGTCGGTGTGTCCTCATTTGGCGGAAAACCCTTGAACTCGTTTCGGCTGCCCCACCCCAGTTTTCGACACAACATCCCCCATCCTCCATCCCACTCCCCCTGCTGCCCTGCTGACTACTTATTTTTCTCAATGAACTCGCACACAGGCGCAGCTGCGCGTCTGTCTGCAACTTTCTCTTTCACGTCCTTCCCTCTCCTCTGGCACACCCGCACCCGCACCCGCACCCGCACCCGCGCCCGCACCCATATCCCTAGCCCCAGCCTCAGCCTCGGCCTCAGACCCAGCCACAGCCACACTGTCGCTTAACTTATCAAGCGGAATCCAGAATGCGGTCTCATTATGCTGCAATTGTTGACAGTGCCACGCCCATTGGCCAGCACGTGTGTCGGTATTCGCTTGTGGGCGTGTCTGTGTGTGTGCACTGCATTAAATCATTAAGCGAGACAACACAGAGCTAACGCAGTAGTGTGGGTATATCCGTGCACTTTCCGCAGCAAATGCGGCTTCAGGTTACAGTTACAGTTACAGTTTGCCCCAAGCATAAATCAGTCAGCTACACTGGAAAATATAAGCAGGGATACGAAAAATTGTTACTCTCCCCCAATGACTATTTCTCGTCGTTCTTGAGCAAATTTTAAACTCTTAAAAAGTGTTCCAAATATAATCTTATTCAGATGATTGAAAGTTGGTACTTGTTAGTTTTGCTATTTTTTTTTATTAAATAAAGAGATATACATATATTCCTTTATATAATAATCTATTTGGAACAGATAACTTATACGTTATTAGGCAACAAAGGCTCCGTCCCTCTTCGAACTCAGTTATCCTTGAACTCTACTATGTGTGTCATTATTTTCTGTGTAGCTGATTTGTTATGTGGATGTGTGGATATGTGAATGCAAGGATTTCAGGATGTGCGTGGGTGTGAGCGAACGTACGAATACGGTTGTGTGAGTAAACTGAAGAGGAACACATGGTGTCCGCTGCCTTGCCTTTTTTTTTAAAACAAGCGCAGTGTCCTTCGGCAAGCTCGTTCTCTCCCTACACCCTGCAGACCCACACATATCCAGCCCAGAATCTCATCACCATTCCATTCCCTCAGCTCATCCTTTCATCCTCTTCTTCCGCACATGTACTTTCGTTGTCGTCTGCCCGCGTATACACCATGAAAAATTCAAGAGAAATATGAAAATCTGGTCATATTTTAAGCTGTTGGAATAGAATAGAATATTATCAATTGTACGAATTATAATTATTAAATACAATAATAAACAAAGCAAAATAAGAGAGAACAAATATACATATATGTTATGTGGGGCTAGAGAGACCTTCTAGCGACGTATTATATAAGAAAATAGTCAGAAGTTACTTCTTATTTTTCTCGTTCAAAAACAAATGACACCAGAGAGCGGACAAACCCAGACCGCTTTAAGAGCCAGCTATGTACGTCTTTTGGCGACCGTGTGCCCTGAGCGATTTTCAAATGCTCATCGCACCATCATTCCCAGCCAGAGCAAATTGTCACCAGACCGTGTTCTGGACGGAATAAGTTTGCTGCTATGGCAATTTTTCAAGTGGCCGAGATTGCCAAGGAGGTTCTTCAGTTCCGAAATAACAAGTATGCTGGCCAGGACATTCTTGGTCGCTTATCAGTTTCTAGGAACGGGCTTTAATGGTAAAACGTGAAGCGCGGTTGACAATTGCATTGCCGATGTCTGTCACATGTAATTATTGATTTAATGATTTCAGCAATTTATTGGCTTTTGAAATGTAAAATTGAAAAATTCAATTTGGCCTCTCTGTTCATGTTCAGATTTGTGCAGCCTTATTAGCATCAATTAAAGCTCTGTTCAATTTAATTAGGCTGTAATTTTTCCTAATAATAGTAACCGGAATTGTTCAATATTTGATTTAAACTTAAAGCTTGTAACAATTGCCACTGCCACCTTTAAAGCAAGAAATGCCTTAAGGTAAAGAGAACAAGCACAGAGCTCGTGTTACCTGTCATCTTTATTAAAATAATTAATGGAGTTCACCGCAAGCTTCATGGTTGCCCTACCTGGAATCCCCGGCTCTCGCACTCAGACCCTCCTATTTCGCTCTGCTTCTTATTTCACACCGACATTCGACTCTCGACAAGGACCAAATAAATGGGATGCCGAAGCAGAAGCCCGTGGTAATGAATTTGAAATGAGAGACCCGACCGGGCCGGCAGGGCAACTGCAGTTGCACTCGGGCTGGCTGATTGAGTTGAGCTGGGCTCGGGGTGCGAGCACGGGGAACTGCTAAATGAAATTTCATGTCTCGTTTTTCGCCATCGGATTTGTGCCTGTGAGGCAGCTCTTGGCACCTGCACCGCTCCGAGGCCGGGTTACATTTGGAATTCGCAACATCGGTGGCCAAGGGACTCGGCTTTTACCACTTTCGGTGCGTGGGCGTTAGGCCGCCGGCTGGCGGATTGCAAATTGAAAAGTCCTTGACTGGACAATGAGCAATCGGAAACCAGTTGCAGCAGGTTCCTGTTCAATTAGCGGCGTCGTCACCGGGCACTGGGATGCGGATTAGATGGGATTTGCAGCGGGCATATCTCCACTCGACACTCACTCACCACTTGGCCTTGTTTTATTTCGCAGGAACCGGCGGGAAGCAAATCAAGGGCGGCTACCTACTGCGCTATAAAAGTGAGTATTGCTGGAAACTTTCAATTTAAAAAAACAAACCGTGTTCCAGGAATTTCAATTTTCTATTGAACAATATAAAAGGTCATGAAATAGAAAGTAGTTGCTTGGAAAGTACCGAGCGAATCCAAAATGCATCGTTCTCGGAACGGTGGCTGTCAACAGAGTAATCTCGGTCCGTTCAGGGACCGACCCTAAACCCTTTAGAAGAGGCGACAATCTGTCAAATCAGCACAACAGTTACAGCAGGACCTCCCATCTCAAGCCCGACAGGATGACGCAGCATCCATACATAAAGTAGATGAATGAGAGGAGCTACTGCCTTTCGATTATGATGGCGGCAATATTCAGTTCGGGGTCACATTCAAGTGTAATTACTCATGATTTGGCGGCGCTGTGCCTACCTCATTACTGTGCTAGCTGGTCTAAGATGGAAAATCTTGGCCTGAACCATTAGCTAAGTAAAGTTTTCCGAATGGATTTACATATAAAATGAGTCAGCCGTTCCAAGACCTTAATTAGTTCATTTAAAAAAATGTATTTTCCTGGAATTATTATTTGCGATTTATCTTAAACCCCCTGCCTGATTTCGTGTCCTGTATTGCCCTCACAGAGCAAATGTTCTGGAACCGGTGGGCCGAGGAGTGGGTGGTGTTGTACGATGATTCGACCATGGCCTGGTTCACAGAGCCAGGACGCTCCTCGCCGTCGGGCAAGATCCTGGTAAAGGAGGCACCCGAGATGCTAGCCATCGCCCACTGGACTGGCCAGATACCACGGCGTCCGCCGCTACCGGCTGGGGTAAATGTCTCGCAGCTGATTGCCCTCGGATCCCAGCGCAAGCGCTCCAAGGTCTACTGGATGCTGGCCAAGTCTGAGCAGGAGGTGGGCGACTGGATCGATGCGATCACCAAGACCCTGCCGCCGCCGCCACAAATCGAACTGGTGGTGGACAAGCCGCACTTGATGAATGTGCTCCGGCGTCCGCTAGTGCGCATTAGACGTAAGTAAACACAGTTATTATGTTAAATTTCGTTTCGTTTTTCTTCTTTCATATTGCCCTAAGGTATAGCTTTTTTTAAAATAAAATTAAAATCGTTTCTTTCTTTTATTACTTACTTATTCAGCTGCCACTCAGTCGGAGGTGAAACAGCGCAAGGCGGCGGCCCACGGCAGCAGCAGCAGCAGTGGAGCCAGCAGCAGTGGCGCCAGCGGCAGCAAGCACCATCGCTGCACCTCATCGGCGATGACCACGATGCTGTTCAGGCAGACCCAGAATCCGCTGGTGAAGAGCGACGCGGCGGTGGCCATTCTCAGCAAGAAGCCGGACTCAAAGGCCTCGCTGGCCTGCGCCCTGCCCTGGGGCCATGGCTGGGGATGGGCCACGCTGCCAAATGGGGTGTGGAGCGGCGGACTCACCTGGTCGCAGTGCGAGGACACTTTCACCCTGCACGCCCTGCCCACCACCCACTGCACCAATCTCATCGACACCTCGTGCAGCGGCGCTGTCTACCACACAGACATCGGCGGCTTTGACTTCCACTCATCGGGCGTGGACGACATTGGGGGCGAGGACTTTGACTATGCCATGGACTGTGGCGATTTTATATTTTAAACTCCCTCCAGGACAACATATTCAGGCGGAACAGGTGCTTCCGGGCATCAAGCAGCTCAGTAACTGGTAATCGCTTTGGTATTGTTTAGCTGTGCTCCCGGAGTGTCAGGAAACGTTGCGTATACGACGTTGCGTATACGACCCGTTAGGTCAGTTGAGCTAATCCAGATAATCCTTTAACTTCCTCTAGCTGTTAAACAGCCACAGTAGTTACCAATCATTCCCTATTCTTTTGAGTGTTCTAAAATATGTACCCAGCGGTTGCGGTTAAAATATCCTATTCCATGCCTAAGCAAAATTCCTAAATTTGTGTTCGACTATGCATTATTATGTATTTATGTATGAATTATTTGCGATTATACACAAAAAGAAATACTTTTTATTTTAAATCATTTCATTTTTCAGTTTACCAAATCAGTATTTGATTTTACATTTTAAAATGTTTTCAAAAAAAAACTATTCAAAGATTTATTTTGGGTGTTTAGTTAGAAAATTCCACTGTAGGCTTGATTTTGACCGCAACTGCTGCCCGGTGTATTTATCTGTCTCAATGTACCCCAATATATGAATGTGAAACTTAAACCACACGCTAGCCAACCTCGAAGCCACAACACAACCTGCAGAACCATACCCACCCGACCGCAACATGTCATCGCAGGCGCAGTGTCAAACACAGGTATTTGAAATGCGAAAATATTTTTGCAACGCGCATATAAGTAGGCTACAGCATATTTTTGCAACATAAAACATAGCGTGACAGTAGCAGCGACAAAACGAGTTAAAAACATGACGAACAACGGCAAAAAACTGAAATACATTTGAGTATTTTGATAGTTTTGTAATTTATATTGATGCAATTTTTAAATGGAAACACTTTTTCAAATTGTTTTGCCATGATTTTCTAGAATTTTTGGAATCGATAGTATTAAACAAGTCCCCAGGAAACCTACCCTTCCCCTCTGATGCCCCCAAATGCCAAACTCATTTATGTGTGCCAATTTTTGAAAAATTTATACGTATACAGCGTGCGCAAATGATGAAGGGTCACCGAAAAATCAATACATGTTTAATATAATTGTGCAAAAATGGCGGCAACAAAGAGCAGGGACAAGCCGGCGGAGAATCCAACGCAGAATTTTAATTGGAGTATAGTGGTTTTTATATACACAGCATGTTGGCCATAAAATGACAGAGTAAACAGGAAAACCAGGTAAAAAAAACAAAGTAGTTATGAAGGAAAACTAACTCTAGATGTAATCACACGCATACACGTCGTCACACCCTTAGTGTTAACGGTAGCATTATGGCTTAAGTTTTCTAAACTAACTCAGACACAGATCGATCAACCCCACCACCCGTACTGATGTAAAGTTTATAAAACAAAATTAAGCGAATCAAGAAGCAACCAAAGCAAAACAAAAATAAACAAAGAAAAGCAAGTTAGTAGCCCAGGAAAAACCAGAAAAGTATAAGATGTGTATACACAGACATGTACGATTAATTAGTAGTTAAGGGCGCCTCATCGCAGTAATCGTTGCAAATCACCGACAGAGTTTTTGGGGCCACCTCAACACTCGACTCATGCCACATCAATTCGATTTTGAATTTGATTTTGAGGAACTTCCGAAAGGAAGGGAAACGCCGCTACGGACACCTTGAAAAAACTGTATCTGTAACTGAAATCTAGCCTAAGTCGGAAGCGTCACGTATTGGAGCGGCGCCTAGAGTCATTAAGTAATAATATAAATATACATGTATTAATAATTGTAAGTGCAGGTTTTCAAAATGTTGCATGCCGCGCATATAAGTATGCATAGAGGTAGAGGATAGAGTCGCGAGATAATATATTTAAAATACGGGTAATAGGACGCCTATGTCCCCAAACACAACTGTTGCATGTCCTTGTACGTACGTAAGTGTTGGTGTAATACCATATATTTATGATCGAAGCTACACGAAGCGAAACCTCTAAACCTGAGCCTGCGCCTTAGCTATCCTAGGAACACTTCGAGCAACACGAGCACCCTCGCGCCATCACCCCACCATTCGCTTCTAGCCGTATATACTTAGTATTACCAACGAGCCTATGCATACATGTAGTGTATATGTGTATCTGTAGCTATGGTCAAGAAGCGTACGAATAACGTTGGGGCATCGGGGAGAACTTTTGGCCCGCCACGTAACGTAAATGAAATGTAGACTACAAGACTTAAGCAATTGTCGTTTAGACGTTAAATTAGAGCGCATTGAATGTTGGCTTATACATAGTTATAGATTCAGATGCGATCAGCGAAGGGAGGAGCGTTTAGAAGCGTATTTAAGGATAACCTCACCACAATGTTTTAGTCTGAAGCGTAGCCCGGAAATAAAACAAATAACACGAATCTTGTTACGATCGAGTTGCAAATAATCGAATCGGAAATGCGAAAACCAAACTAAATGAAAAATCAACCTTGGACAATCACGCATATGTATGTAGGAAAACAGGATTAAATAATGTATGTAAATTGTTTTGGGTCGGTATACCGAAAAAGGGCCGACGACATAGCTTGTGTGGCATAGTCTTAGCACGTCCAGCACGGAGTCCGCACAGGACTCCGTGAACTCAACTACTCTACACACACACACACACTCTACTCACACAAGGTACGATTCGATTGAAGGGCTCGAGACAAGTCAAGCTTCAATTAAGTGTCAATCCCCCACGCTGTTCTGTTAAACCGAGAAGTATTTTTGTAAACTTTATTAAGAACACCGAAAAACAACAAGGAAAACGAAGAAAAAAACAAGAGAAAAACATGAACATGGATGTTTTAAAAACGAAATTAAGCAAATATAGAGAAAAACAAAAGGTATACTTTAGGTGCAAATTTTTGTAGAATAATTGTACACGTAAACTGCATTTCCGATGTTAGCTGAACAACCGTATATGAATGTAGTATACATACATCCACTTATATATATGTATATGTATATGTATATGTATATGTTTAGCGGACGTGACCCGAGAAATAACACCCAATTTTATTGTGCTGCGCCTTTTCAGCGAGCAGCTGAACTGTGAATAGTACCTTAGGTAGCGCCGGCCGGCATCGCGTGTAAACTGCATCCGGGTAACCATTAAAATATTAAATTGTGGAAAACCAATCGGTGGCCTATCAGTGGCAGGTGAGATGCGAACGAAAGGAAGCGAAATGAGAGGGAGCAATCCGAACAGCCGGAAGCGGAAGCAGGCTTCCAGCCATCCGGCCACCCGGCCACTCGGCCATCTTGGCGAACGTTACGTATACGCCTCGCAGTCGCCGGCCCTTAAGTTTTGTGTATCTCAGAATTAGGCTAGAAAGTTCGCGTTGTTTGTTACCAATTGTCAGTTGTCAGTGTCGTTGATGTTGAAATTGAAATTGCCGTGTCATTGTTAAACGTATACTCAAGTTGTAATCCGACTCGCATCGGGCCCAGTGTTTGGAGTTAGCTGTTTTTGAGAGCGCAGGAAGCGGCCAGCGAAGGGCTACGTAGGCGGCACTCATCGCGACCCACGCAGCAGCAGAATATACAAATTATACAAGCAAGAAAGGAAAGGAAAGCAAGAAAGCAAGCAAGCATATATATTACCTAGGTGTGCAAATAATATCTAATATATATACATACATTGGTGTAACAAACAATCTGGAAACAAGGCTTCAGCTCAAACCAACCTTTGGTCTTGAGTAAATGTCAAAACGATGTTTTAATCCCCAAAAACGGCTCGGCCTGGCCAAAGACTCTTCCACAAGAAACGCCCCTCTCGAACTTCCCCCCGAACAAAGGTAATTAGCGAAGTAACTACGTAATTCTATAGGTGTGTATGTGTCTATAAATATATATATTTTGACGCCGCCAAACCCGAAGAGATCGTTTTGTGCGGCAGGTTCAGGTTCCACCAACTCATAGCAAGAGCCCCAACGGCCGTGCTGCAACTCTTTCTGGCCAGCTCGCACAACAAGAGAGCCAAGCCCCCGGGAAGAGAGACAAAGAGACAGGCAGTAGAACGCTCTTATATGGTTTCAAGACCGCAGCCAAAAGCAGACGAACAATGAGTGTGTGAATAATTGTTACTAAAACGATGAGCAACCTAGCGCCAGGCGAAAAGAAGAGAAGAAGTCATCAAGTGAGTCATTAAGAGGGGCGATTGCTGAAGCTTAAACACTATCAAACATCTCATTTCGCAAAGCTGAAGTGTGCAAATATGATTTCTGCTTTTCTTTAAAAGCTCATGCTTTTTGAATATTAAAATTAGGCACACAGATGCTCTGTATTTAAATTGAAATAGCATTTTATTTAACGTAAGTTATGTAAAATATTGATTTAAGTCATTTGCCATTATTATTTTAAATCGTTTAAGAAATGTATTACAATTACGTTCAAACTGTATCCGAACTTCGTTAAACTATGATATACTATTGTTTGGTGATTACATTGCTTCAAATCTTAATATGATGACTTAGAAATAACGGGTTGATGAATTGTAAACGGCGAAAAACATCTGCGAAGCGTCAGCGTTAATAAATGTAAAACAAAAGCAAATAAAGTTTAGCAACAACATCTGAGAGAACGAAACAAAAACAGTCGCTGAGCGATAAACACAAGTTTCTCTTCGCGTGCACGCACAGTCGTGTGTGTGTTCGTTTGGGGCTTTCTGGGTACTCTGTAGGGGAGCCAGCACTATATGATATATATCATATGTACTTGTATACATGGGGAGCTGTAGGGGGACAGGCGGCCCCGACAACACGCCATCATCAACAGATCAGTTGGCGACGGTGCACCGCTCTATTGTCGCCAACTTCGCAACTTGTTCGGGCCGGCCATCGGATTTTGAATCGGAATCGGAATCGAAATCGGAATGGAATCTTGTCTCAGTTAGCGCGCAAACTTCTCAGCAAACAGTCGCCAGCGCCAGCGCCAGAGGCAGGCTCTCCAAAAAGGCTGAATTCCAGGCACGAATTCCCCTCCAGACACACGCGGCGTATGCGTAATTACAGTCCATCAACAGCTGGCCAGTTGCCCACAGAGGAGCCACCACTCCTCCACTCCACACATGGCTACTATCCTTCGGTGACCCACTTCGAGGGCTGGCTCTAAAGTTCAATCCTCGTTTAAGTGCCTTCTTTGTGTGTCAACCAACTCGCGTGACCAGTGCCCGCTGCCCAGAGTCCTGCACCGATTCCCTGTTCTTTGCTGGGGTTATTTTTCCCGCCTGGTAAGTTCACTTCGGCAGTATATGCAAATCGTACTTTTGAAGGCAAACAAAGCCCGCGGAGAGCTCGAATTAAAAACGTTTCTAGCTAAGAATACATAAATAAATGGTACCGAGAACGAACAAAGTCAGATAGCGAGCCAATGGGTGTGTATTGTTTGCTGAATACCCTAAACGCGGAATATAGAAAGTGTTTCCATTTAAGTAAAGCAAAGTATTAAAAGAAGAATTAAAACAAAAATTATTCATTATACAAACTTAAAAATAGCGAGAAAAGTCTCTGAGTGTGAAGTTATTAAGGGTTCCTTTTAGCCGGGACCCCAGACTTTAAACTTTTTTTTTTTTTCTTTTTGCAAATAATATCTAGAGAAGGCTTTCTCGATCACTGGCTTTGCTACCTTTTACTCAGTTGTCAGTTTCTTGCTTTGCAAAGCTTCAAAAAGAAAACTTTTTCGGCTGTATATCACTAACAAATAAGAATTATTTATAAATTTTAAAGGGTGTAACTTTTTTCAAGATTATTTCGGTCCAGAGTCAATTTTTTGTAAATACACGAAAAGATAACGGTCGACTTTCATCTCCACAGTTGCGATTGGCTTTGGTGAGTTGGAGCGAACTCAATTGAATTGATTTGTTCATTGATCGCACCCTATTTGGAGCGACCTTCGGCCCACAATTGTGAATCTGAATCTGAGTCTGGGTCTGGGCACGGTCTGAGCAGTTTCCACTTCCACTTCCAGATCGACACCCACGTCCATCTCGAAGATCGAGCGACAGTTTCCCCTGACACCTCCTGGCGACATTTATCGGCGCTCACAATTTGCCTGCCCCGCCTCCGTTTTTGCTGCTGTTGCTGTTGCTGCCGCTGCCGGTTTTATTTATTTTCGCCAACTCGGAGTGACTCACCGGAGAGTCTGTGCCGGGTCTGCGGTAACCGAACGGCTTAGCCAAGCTCTGTCGCGTCATCACCGCCTTGGCTGGTGCCCACACACGAGCACACGAACACACCGCATATCAAGTCGCATCGAATCGCACCGAATTCAATCGCTGAATTGCTACACGACTCTATTTGGCGATGGCGTCAGAAGGTTCCGGAGCGGTGAAGACCTCAAAGCTGGCTCAAATGCAGGTAAGATTCAAATAGCAGACAGGTTTGGCTTACATGTTTACCCAGGCTTTAAGTAAAGCCCATTTAAATTTCCGTTTATGAAGACCTCGACTCTACGATGCATATACATATATCATAATCCGAAAGCAAATTATTATCTGTCTTAATTAATGTTGCCTGCTTGCTCAATTAATCAGACATTTCCATAATAAAGAGTTTGCTTGACTCGGATCTCTGCGTTCAATTTCCGTGATGTGCCATAAATGGTCCGAGTCCGACTCTCGTGCTTTTTTGGGGAGTTCTAATTCCGTTTCCCTGGCCAAAGTTTCCCAGCGAAAGCCAGTCAGCTAATTGATTTGTATTAGCCATTGCACATATTTGGTAATGGGAACTCATGGCGCCCCCACAGAATAGAACAAAAGGCGCTCCTTGACTGCCTGCCATCTGTTGACGGGAAAAGAGCGGCGTCGACAACATAGAACTGGGCTCTAGCCCGAACATTTTCCCTTCAATTAGCTGTAATTAGGGTTAGCCAAAGTACGTCACTTTTTGAGTCACCCAATAACCAAAAAGGGTTGACATTAAAAACGCCAACAATCCCGTGTGCACAGGGAGAAATCTATAGCGTGTGCAAGCGGATATGAATACACTTAATAAAATGAAATTGAAGTCTGCTAGAACTTTCCGAAAGTGAAAGCAGCGAAGGGTCAGGGAACTTTATTTCGTGAGAAAACTAAAAGAACAAGTTTTAGAATTCACTCATATTTCTAAAGAAATAAATATTTATGTTGTGTTTAAAGGATAAATAGTGTAACATTTATAAAGAAAAAAAAAACGTTAAAATACTCAATTATTTCTCTCTCCCTGTACTCAAAATCAACTATAATTCATCAATCAAAAAATTTACCTGTGAAAATAGTCGCGCGCGATTTTTATCGCTGAAAGGCGGCGGTGGGTGGCCGGTTAAAGGACAATGCTAAGGTCCCTTGTCACCTGAACGAGCGCTGCTCTTCCTTTACCGGCATTCAACAATTGCTGTGCACCCCTACCTCGGGTTGTCGGCTGGCGGTGTGTGTCCCATGTGCCATGGCAACGTTGCAGCCATTGATTTTTGTTGTTGTTATTGGCATGCAGGGGGAAAAAACAAAAACACATAGCTAGCTTAACAAAAGGGCAGCCGGAAAGGATTTCTCAAGGGTCCGATATACACAAAGAATTTACGTTGTTTTTGCGTACTCTCCGACGACTTGCCAGATGGCCATGGCCGGGTCCGAAGGCCACTACCAGGATACCAGACGCAAGAGACAACCGCAATTACACGGCTCAAAGGCGGGCATTTAGAGAGAGGAGAGCAGGAGAATGGCCACAAGCAGAACACCCACATTTACGCCCGCACCCACGACCCGTTCCAGGGAGAAGGATAAGGTTTCCTTTGCCCAGGCGGGTCGTGTGGCCAGGGGTTTTATGTACTGGCGGCACGTAAGTGGACACGGATTTATTCGCATGTCACTGGGGTAGGGCTTTGGGGTTGGAATGGGAGGTGTCACACCACCTCATCGCTAGAATAGACAAGCAAACAAAGCACTCACACTAGCGAAGCCTGTGCACTTAATGACTCCACTCGCGGGAAATGGACGCGCTAATGTCCGGTCTAAGCTCGCTCAGTTGGCACGCGCTCTCTGGCCCGCAATGTTGCAGGCGGACGGGAACGAGGACGGAGACTACTCCCACTACTCGGAGCTTGGACAGGATCACATACTTCCCTTAAAGTTGAATGAGTCCTGGGCGGCCAGGCGTCTCATGGAGGCACTGAGCCACCTTCCGCCCGGTGGGATCAGTAACTCAGCACCTGTAAGAGTAAAAATAGGCATAAAGAACTAAACAGATTAATAAGTTACTATTTTTAGTATTCCAAAACAGCTAAATGATTATATTTAGATTTTAAATATATTGAACTAATTAATTTCTAGCGTACATTTTTCATTTTCCATTACAAGAATTATAAAAAAAACCAATTCCTCATCCACAGATGCGTTTCCAACAGCGAACACACCAGGAGCAGGAGGCGCGTCGTCGAGAACTTGCAGCTACCAAGAGCCATGCAGATGTTTTGGACACAGCTGGAAATGGCAAGGTCCGTCAGATGTTTGATGAGCGTCGTCGAGGTGCAGGCATTGACCGCAGTAATCCTCTGAGACCCATCGGAACTCTGCTCTCGCCACCTGCCGCCCCTCAAGCCAGGACACGACCACACCAGCCGGTGGATCGGCTTACCAAGGGCGTGTCGGCCATGACTCTCAAGGAAGCTGCTGCTAGCACCAACAAGCGCATTACCAGCGACAACAACAATAATAAGTTCGCAACGCCACGGACTGTGAATCGAAACCTTAAGCCCGTAATCACCCGAAAAACACCTCCAGCCCAGGAAGCACAGCGTAGTCCCGGTATGCCACCTTCGAATCGTTTATTAGCGAGTGGGACTTCTGCAATCAATCGGCGTTCACCGCCGCCGCCTCGGCAATTGGTGAGTGTGGTCAGACTGTCCGAGACGTATCAGTCAGTTGCTAACTGCTCCAAATCTATTTTTATTCAAAGACAACCGATCGGTCGCATCAGTCCGAGCCAAAATCCCCAGTCAAGAAGGTCACAAAAATGGTAGGTATATCATTGGACAACGCAGTTGCTTGCAAACCTCGTACTAATTTTGCCTCGATAATCCTTTACAGGAGGCCCAGGCGCCACCTCCAGAAGGCACAGCCGTGTGCAAACACTGCGGTCGGCACTTCCTCACTGATCGCATTCAAAAGCACGAGACTGTGTGCGCGCGGATGATGAGCACCAAGCGCAAGATCTTCGATGCCTCCAAGCAGCGCATCGTGGGCACCGATGCCGAAAAGTTCAACAAGAAAGGCAAAGGTGGTTTTCGTTCACAGACCTCCTACAGCAGCGCTGCCCAGCAGAAAGGTCTGACCACCGGGGTGAAGAAGAACAACTGGCGCAAGAAACATGAGGAGTTTATTCAGTCGATAAGAGCGGCCAAGCAGGTGCAGCAGCACTTGGCGCGCGGGGGCAAGCTGAGCGACCTGCCACCACCACCGCCATCGGAGAATCCAGACTACATCCAATGCCCGCACTGTGGGCGACGCTTTAATCAGCAGGCAGCGGAGCGGCACATCCCGAAATGTGCCACAATGATACACAACAAGCCCCGAAATGGTCCCCCGCCGAAAAAGCGTTGATCTCTGGTCTGATGACAGTGGACAAAAATGCCCATATTTTTACTTGTGATAAAGAAGTTTGATGATTGAAAAAAATCGGATGTATAGTTTGTATCTATGGATTGGTTCGCGGGTGTAGATGTGCTAGTCGGAGAGCACCTCAACGTCGTTATCATCGGAGGCATTAGCCACAGCTTGCGCCGCCGCGATTGATCCTGCCCTTTCGCGCTCAATAATGGCCTTCACTGCCTCGGCCGCCTTATTCATTTCCAATCCTTCGAGCATGTACGCCCAGTTGTCCAGGGTGGCATCATCGTCGTCAGAGATCCAGTTCGTCAGCATTTTAATGCACGCTACGTTAGCGACGGGGTGCTCCATTTGAAAGAAAAGCAGCTCATCATTGGTAAACCCGATTTTCTTTCCCACCTTCATCCAGGGCTCGCCGATCAGTGGAGCCACCTCTTCAATATGCTCTTGGGTGACCATTAAAGGCTTCTCGTAGGCTGCGGGCTCAAACGTCTCATCCACCACTGGCTCAGTATCATCTACTTCGAGATCCGGCTCAGCTTCAGTCGGCGACTCTGGTGATTCTGTAGCAAAATTCTCGCTCCCTGTATGACCATGGTTGGCTGCCAGGCCATTATTGTGCTCCAAGGAGTTGCTTGATGCCAAAACCACCGCCTTCGGTTCCTTGTCACGAATAAGACGCTTGCGCACCTGCTCCAAATAGTCGGAGGTCTTGCTTGACGGCTGCGACAGTGAGGTGAAGAAGTGTGGCGTTTGGCGAGCGAGCAGCCTCAAGGCTCGCCACTCAAAGCCGGGGTCGACCTTGTCATGCGGAGTCTCCAAATAGGTCTCCAGTAATGGCAGGAAGTTCCGCTGTTCGCTCTTACATGCCTGCAGGTTATCCGGAGAGTAGTTCCACAAGCGGGTTAAATTATCACTGGAAAAGAATTTTTCTTGAGTTTTTGCCTTAATTGCGTTGTAGTAAGATCCCACACTTACTTGCCCAAAAAGAACTTGCCATTGCGGGCAGCATCGCGCAGAGAATCGCCCAAGGGACGCCTGGACTTTTTAGTCGGTGGTGGCTTCACTTCTTCTTCACTTGCGACCGGCTCCTCTGGCTTTTTGAACTCCTTGCAGCCATCGTTTTTCCAGTTATTCCACATCTCCTCCCGTATCAGCATGTGATGCACAGTGCGAGCAAACCGCCTGCCATATGGAGGTGTCTCCTCCAATAACTTGTAAACTCGAGGTTCTGTGTCTTTGATAAAGTCAGCCTGATCGGTGGTCAAGGTGTAAGTTTCGCTGCCGGAGAGAAAAATCCATTAATTCATGCCTTAGGTTTGGCTCGCATACTTACACCTTGAACTTAACAGTGACTTGCAGATACTGAAAGAGAATGAGAAACTGCACCAGGACCGCACGCCGGAAGTTGGAGTCAGAGAGCTGGAGGGCCAGTAGCTTGGGATTGGTCAAAAACTTGGCGAAAAAGTGATTCGTCTTGATCACGGCCGTCGCCACAGCTGCAGGGTCTGTGGGCTCGACATCAATGTCCATCGACTGGCTACCAGCATCGCTGGTGTTGTCACTGCCACTGGAACGCACATCCTCCAGCTTGAAGCTCGAAAATGACTGCAGGATGTTCTCAGCATGCTACAAGAGAATAAGTATGTTGCCCGATTCGTTTACTTTAACAATTTAATGGCCTACCATCTGGAACATCTTCCACTGCGCCTTGTTGTAGCACTGATTGGGATTACGGAAGAAGTCCTGCAACGACCAGAACTTGCAGTACAGATCGTAGTCAATTTTAAGGGGAATGTCCTCGGCCGTGTCCTCCAGTTCCTTGTCATTGTCGTCTTGACTATCCTTGCTATCCAGCCCATACTCCGTAAAGTTGTCTAGGTTAAACTCGGAAACGATGTTGAGACCTGATCGCTCTGAGAAGGGGAAAAACTTCGAAAGGAACAGCAAGATGCGACCGCAGAAGACGGTATTCTGGGTTCGGGACAAGCGGCGTAGCAGGTCGTTGCACATGCGGAGAATGTTGTTTTTGCACGAGGCAAAGAAAAACTCCTCTTTCCACACCTCCACCAGCTCCTCGACAACGCAGAAGATCTCCTGACACTTGTCCAGCGTGACCACATCAAACGTGTCGATGAGCAGCACCACGGGAATGGTGGTGGACACTATCTCAGCGCGTGTGGCTTTCACGGAGAGGCGCACTAGGTCGCCAATCTGCTGTACATCCTCGTCCAGTCGCTTCATCAGCAGCACTCGGAATGCCTGATCCATGGGCAGCCGCTTGTCGTGCTCGGAGTTAGCCTTGAAACTGTTATAAGCCTTAACCAGCAGCTCCACGCTGTTCTGCTGGATGGCCTTTTCTAGGGCATCCTGCATATTTTTAGTAATTGGAGTTAACAACGCTGTTACTTAGTAAACCACAAAATCTCACCTTAAATGCCGCCTCCAGGGCAAAATAATTGGCGGACTTCGCCGAAGCCTTGCCCACCACTTCAATAGCGGTGCTCATTTTATTTTAACAATAATCAGCAAAAATTAACAGCAATAAAGTTTAAGAATTTTGTTTTGTTTTTACAAATCAGCGCTGACAACTCTTCGATAACACTATCGATATACCGATTGCCTATCTGAGACCGGTACATATCGACTTGTTTTGTGACTATCGCACTGTTATTTTACATTTTGCAAATTATTTAAATTTTGAATTTGAATTGACAAAAAAGTGTGCTATCCACAAGAAAATAACTAAAAAAGATTCGAGTTTGAGTTAGTAAGATATTTCCTAGAAACTTAAATAAAATTACACCATTAAAAACTTGTTGATTTAAAGCTATTTAATAAACAAATACATATTATTTAACATTGACTATACAAGCGGGAAACGCCAGTTTCTTATCAGTTCCACAGGCCAATCTGTATATACTTGACATGTCACTTACTTTCCCGCTCCGTACAAGGTCGGATAGATTCATAAGTGGGCCAACCAAATAGTCTCCCTTGTTATTCAGATTCGTAATCTCAAACAGACCAGCCATGCCCAACTTGATCGTCATCGTAGTACTATGGATCATGGCACTGAGCGGTGCCAGCAGCAGAACTGTATTTGATCAGCTTTTCCCAGGAGTAGGAGCAGGAGGCTACTATTATCCACCCACTCCGGCTCAGCAGCCATCATACCCTGGCTGGTACGACGGAGGCTATAGACAGCAGCAGCAGCGACCTCGACCAAGGGAGCAACAGCGCTCGTACAAAGATATTTGCCGTGTGGTCAACACAAACGGATTCACTAATCCAGGGGCAGTGCCCCGGTGTCCTTACTAGTCTGAGTGCTGTATATTTTTTACAAAGTGGAAGTTTTGCGAAATAAATATAAAAAGACGGTGCTTAACAGGTATGGTCATGTGCTCATAGCTAATGCCTAGACCTTAAGTTAGGTAACAAAACGGGCTCCTCCGGTGTATTCTCTAAAAGAGCCGCTTCTGGACAATATAGAAAACACAGGCTAGGAACAGACAAAACGCGAAGAATAACAACATCTTGTCAGTACACTCACGCCGTCCGTACTTCTTCAAAAGTTTGCCGGACATGGTGATGGTGCCAGCCGTGTTGTGCAACTCGTCGCTGGTGGCTTCTACGTTTTGTGACGAAGCCACCAGAGTTTCCAGCGTGACTGCACTTTTTTGGGTCGTCTCCGACAGGTGACGCGAAATGGCCAGCATCTTCTCAGTAACGTCGTTCTCCTGTGAGACCATACTGCCTTGGTTGTGGCGCGCACGTGCTGTCGTCCGCTGTCGTAGTTCGCTTTCGCCCGTTATAGCCATCAGCTCCTCCCGATTGGCCTTCTCAATCTCAAGAATCGTGGACACGTTTGCCTTGCGGAATGCCTGTAGGGTCTTGGAGAACTGGTCTCGATGAGTATCCACTTCCTTGGCAAGTGCTGGATCTGCCGTATCCCGTGCCCAGTCGTCCAATCGCTCGATACTCTTCCGAATGGACGACAGCCTGGCGCGTCCAGTTACATTGAGCTCCTCCAGTTCGGCGATCGAAGTGCGGCTGTTTAGAATGTCCTGAAATACATAAGCAATTGGGGCATGTCGATTTGTCTTGTTAGTTTTGTTTTGTTTACCTGTATAATGGCCTTGGCCTGTAGGTTGTTATCAATTAGATCCTGCCGAATGGACTGGAGCGTAAATGTATCCTTGTCCATGACCATGCCTGTCTATAATTTAAAAAACAAATATATTTCTACTCTGACGCGTCAACAAGAGACAAATTCAAAAATGTAAGCTAGCAGAACAGATGTTATGTTAAATACCATATGATTAACATAATTGCATGTTGCCACTGAAACGATGTAAATTCGAGCTGCTATCGATATTTGCAAAGGTAAAAAAATGACACGGTCTCACTTACCGTTGAAATGGAGCCGCTGACTATTTTGGGTCGATCCCAATCTGGCAGTATATAGCAAATATATTTAGAAAAGTCGTATAGGAAATAACATATTTCTTTAACCTGTACGGATAACCAAAAAATTTAATGGTTTAGTAAAAATAGCTGCTTTAAACATTGTTAACGGAAAGTAACCGAAAAATTTCTAAACAGAATATAGCCTGTTTTGTTTTATTTTGAATTTGCCCCCTTTAAGACATCGAATCGGCTTAAATACAATCTGAAAAACAAACATTTGTTTTATTTTGAATTTGCCTCCTTTTTGACATCAAGTCGGCTTAAATACAATCTAAAAAACAAACATTTGGGCAATACAAAAGGTAGTCTCGTCGACTTCCAAATACCAAATTTCCAAATGACTATATTTTACCGTAAAGGGAACGACTTAAAAAGTCAGCCGCTCAATATTTACAGAAAAATCTAGTTGCAAACATTTTGTATTATAAGCTACTGAACTTTTTCATTTAGTAATCCGAAACGTTGATATAAATATATATAAACGCACTGTGGCTTTTCCGCCGATTTTCGGTCTGTATGGGACAGCTGTTTCCAGCTGCCGATATTTATAGTCATTCAGACCAAAAGGGAATAACAAACATATTTTTTACAGTCCATTACATACAAACAAATATATATAGATAATAAAAAGAAGTATATTTTTTTTCACGGGAATGCAAAAAAAAAAACGACAATTAAAGTGGAAGCCCACATCATTAAACAGTGGAAACTTAGCATTAAATACTGAAATATTGCATTTATAGCAGCTTATCGATAACTTCCTAGCAAGGCGAGTTCCATCACCAAGAGGCCGAATGGCGGCGCGAACACAATTTCACTAATTTTGCAAAATTCGAACCCTATTTTCTCCACCTTAAAGAAATTCCTTTGGAAATACGATAAATTCTCCTATGTGTTGGATGGTTGACATAGGCCTGAAACATGTCGGACTCGTCTTTTTCTGACTTGGTAAGCTTTTCGGATGTTTTTGAGGTATTGAATTTTACTTTAGTTTCTTTTAGTAGAGTTCAATTTCTGAACAGCCTGACATAAGTTCAGCCAGCTCCAATATCAGCGCACCTTTGTCTTCACCGAGCGGCTTCCACAGTTCAAGCTCAAGTTCCAGCTCCAATTCCTCTTTGCATTCCCCGAGAGATAGCTCCTTGCTCCTATCTTCACCGAGAGGCTTCCACCGTTCAAGCTCAAGTTCCAGCTCCAATTCCACTTTGCATTCCCCGAGTGATAGCTCCTCACAATCCGTGCCGGATTCCTCCTTCCGTGTGACTATGGATGAAGCAAACGACCAGTCGACTAGGTCAGAAGGTGACTTGCACAACCAGTCTACTGATATTGTACGCGAATCGCTCATCCAGGCCAATTCCAGCATTGCCCAGATGCTGGAGGAAATAGGTTCCAGTAAGTCAAAGGAAAGGTGTCGCATAAGCCAGAAACTATATTAATTGTTATTACAGTTACTCGTTATTGCGAGCAAGTTGCTTCCCAGGTCAACAACTTCGACGTTACTACTACCTCTACACCGACAATAATCCAAGGCAGGCGTCGTAGACTCGACGGTAAGATCAAACTATGGATCTCCTTCATCTGCAAGCTATATATTGATATTATAACATTCGGGACACCTAATAATTTTGTTTTTTTCATGCAGTAACACCAGTGGAAGTAATAGACTTGTCCAATTTAGAGTTTTTACCGCCTGCTCGACTGCCCACGAATCGTGCGCCAGACGCGGTGATCGACTTGTGCACCCCAGATAGATCTTCGGTACATCGTCGTAACACCTCTCGGCGATCCGCATCGAATGCTGTCGTAGACCTCGACGATCCATCGCCACCAAAGCGCGCATGTCCCACATTTGACCAGTCCCAAGGGGAGGAGTCGTACAAGTGTCCGGTGTGCCTGGAAAACGTGCGCCGGCGTGAACCAGTGACGACCAAATGCGGTCATGTTTTCTGCAAGGATTGTCTCGTTGCTGCCATAGATAGTGTACACAAATGCCCGCTGTGCAACAAAAAGATGACACAGCGCCAATTTACTCGCATTTACCTGTAAGGTGTAGGCTCTGCGAGCCACATCGACTTATTATTTTATAAAATTAAAGATATATGCCGTTAATTTATGTTGAAGATGGTAGAGGCGTTTCGTTCTTGTGAATCCTACTTGAATATTTTTAAGTTTTCCGTGTGCCCAAGCTATAGCAGATAAAGAATATGTAAAGAATTATTTTTGTAACAAGAGAAATATAATTTAGTTTTCTAAACCAATCACAAAAGCTGTTAATAACACTGTTCCTTTCTCTACTTCTTGTATTATTATAAAATAAACTGTTTCATAAAAAAAGTGAGAAAAGATTCAATTTTTTTTAGCTTTAAGTCAATTAAGGCTATGACCAATCTTCAGATGCTCTCAAAGTTATAAGTGTTATGAGGACATAAATTAACAGCGCCAATAGATTCGGAAAATAAAATAGTAATAGTAATAGTAAGCAAGTAATTGTATATCAGTTAATTCCAGAGCTTCGTGGAAAGTCGTTCCAAAGGGTCACAACCTTAATATTGTGTCTGTAAAATGAGTCACACTAGCCTGAACCGAGATTCCGAGAAGAGTTCGGAGGGGAATCACCACGTAGATCAGCCGGTGTATCCAAAACCTTTACCGGAGAGAGATATAAGCTACAAAGTTGATGAAAATCAGTTCACCATGGCGGAGAAGGCGGCCCTGCGAAATGCCTGGCGTTTTATTGAGCCATTCCAGCGACGATTTGGCCAGCAGACTTTTTACAGGTACCATACTTCAGTTTAAAAGTTTTCCTTTTCTTTTTACACCTTTCGTGCAAATGGGTCAGCTTCCTGACCGAACACCAGGAGCTAATTAATTACTTCAGGCGCGATGGCAAAATCAATATGAGCAAACTGCACGGGCACGCCATGGCTATGATGAAGCTAATAGGAAGACTGATCCACACTTTGGATAACAATCTGGACTTCCGCCTGGCCCTGGACGAAAGTCTTCCCTCTCACATGAAGAATGGCATCGACTCCAGTTACATGAAGGTGTGCCAACGAATATGAATTATTTGAAATGGAAATGCTGCTTTTTTATATTTATTTTGACTTAATTTTTTAATAGATGCTAGCTAGTGCCCTTAAGACATACATCCTTGAGTCGTCGGTTATTGAGAATCACAAATCCTGTACGCTGACTAAAGCCTTTACCCGACTGGTGCAAATTATAGAAGAGTATGCCCAAGTGGATGAAGCCAGGAAACGAGCCTTTTCCACAGCCCTGAGGCAAACCGTTGATTTTACGGGATCCCAACCAAAATCAATTGTTTGAAGTTGGCTTTGAATAATCGATCTAAAATAAAAATATTTCGTGAGTCGTTCGACGTGTTAAATACTTATATTTATTTATTCATTCCCTTTATATATTTTATTATTTTTTAAACGAAATCACCAAAATATGAGTAGTAATGGCATCAAGAATATACCCCCACATATAGCTAGTCTTATATATCCAAAACCATTGCCTGAAATTCGGTTAGGCCCTGTTATGGACGATATGGGATTCACGCTTAGCGAGAGATTAGCTTTGAGACGGGCATGGAATATAATCCGACCCTTTTCGCGTCGCTTCGGTCAGGATGTGTTTTACACGTAAAGTGGCTGTAACTAAAGTCACTTCTGAAATTTGAGACATGTTTTATATTATGCAGATTCTTAAATAAGGAATATTGGGGACTTCGAAAGTTCGGAACCGCTACCGAACTTGATCTGAAGGCTCTACACAGTCATGCATTGAATTTTGTGCGGTTTATGGGACGCCTGATCGAAGAGCAGGATCCGATAATGTTTCAGCTAATGATCAGCGACAACAATGTGACCCACAGTCGCTGTAAAGTGGGCTCCATTTTTATTGGGGTAAGTTCGTAAAGTATCCATAAGATTTTGCGTTTTATCTGGTTCCAAATCAGTTTTTGTTTATTTATCAGGAACTGGCCAAGGCACTCGTCGACTATTTGCTGAATGCATTACAGATGGTCAGCTCTCCCACGCTTGAGCGTGGCTTCGGCAAGCTTGTTGAGAAGTTTCAGGCCTACCAGGACAACCATACGATAACCAGCACCTACGCTCGCCTGAGCAAGAATTAAAGGAGCACCTTCACGTTTCACTAGCGACTATTGAACTGGCTTCCGTAGCCGCAGTCTCATCCAGAGGAAAGCTAGCACACAAATCGGAATTATATCGGTCTCTGCCGCTGCCACTGCCTCTGCCACTGCCACTGCGATATCAGGCTCCTTGTATCAGCCTCTGTCGCAGTCGCAGTTGCCGTCGCAGTCGCCGCTGCCGGCGATTTTGTTTAGCTGCTAAGCGCCTTTCCTTGGAGAATTTCAGTTTTGCCCCGACGCTCATCGGCCTCATCCGCACGTTTCGATAGTTTAAGCGCTTCCGTGAATTTTCAACCGATCACAATAATATTGCAAGTGAAAATAAACCACTTTAACCGCCAGTGAAATATTTAAGTTACGGCTTTTACATTGCTGTGGCTCGAAATATGGTGGCCAACGAGGACATAAAAAAGGTACTACAGCTTTTGACTTGCGAAGGGTTCTGGTTTCCATTCGAAAATGGAATCAGCCTTTAAATCAGCTCGAGTGTTTCAGATAGTCTAAATTTATAGCCCACGATTATATTAAACAATAAACTAGATTTGAGCAAGACCTTCGATTATAAAATATTTATAGAAAAAAACACAAGGTCATCACCAGACGATAATCAGTAGTGGATGACTTAAAAATTAAATTAGGCAACAAGTATTAATAATATATTAAATTGTTTAATTTTTTAATTCTAAGCTGAAATTTGGGAAATATTACATATTTAGACAACTATTGAGGGAAGCGAGCAATGGATTTTGGCTGCCAAAGTAGAAAATGATGTAAATACATGTAAATAAACATATGTATATGCATTCTTAACTCAGAAACTATAATAAATAAATTATTAAATAAAATACTCAAGGTCTAGAATAATATCCGTTCTTGCAGTCACAAAAAAAAAAAAAATAAAATAAAAGTACACAACGTTTTTTAGGTAAAGATCTTAAGTTATTCATTTGGCAAAAATATTTGAAATGTTAAACAATCTTTTAAAACAATCTGACTTGTTAACAACCACACTTAAGCTTCAGCTACAAGCTACACAATGTCAGACCACTTAAATTTGCATTTATTGTCATAATCTTGACTTTTGCCATTAAACTAATTTATTAGGTAATGATTGGGAAACGATTTTCAAGTGGGCAGCAAAAATATCTAATCAAAATATCCCCTGCCGAAGAAGGTTTACATAATGTTCAAGATTTATAGGGCATACCATGAACAGTTTTGTTTACCGATTCGTACAGTAGGTTGCCAAGCCTACATGCAGCTTCTAATCAATGTTGTAAACTAGAGATTAGAGCTGGCTTATGGTTTTGAAACCCTTAAGGATCAAGAGTTTTGTACTTGGGGTTGCCACTGGCCCACTGTCTTGCCCTTGGCTCTGCGACAGACTAAGCACATTTCTGCTGATCGATTGCCGTCAAGTGATTCGTCAAGTGGCTCTTACCAAACGATTCGATCGGGCATTAGGAAGTCATATTGCCATAATTGAGTGTCAGGGGCCAGGAGGCTCTTATCGGCGGGTGTGGGGTCTACGGGACAATAAACACGCTTTAGATTTTTGGGGCGGCCGTCGAAAGGCGTGCGTTTCACGCAGCCACTAACTGCTTTTGATAACGCCCCAAAAATGAAGACCACCTTTGAGCGTGACGATCGCCTTTTATTTCAGATTTAAGATTTAAAGAAAAAACACAGTTTCCAGTCGTCCGAGTGAATCATTTGCCAGTCAACTGATAAGGATAGCGCTTATGCTTTTTTTTTGTTCAGGCTCCCTCCATTTTGATGGCGGACTGTTATCAATTCGAAACAGTAAAGCAATAATCGCAGTAGCAATATAATACTATGTACATAGTTTCAGTCGCGTGCCCATCGCTTTTTGTTGTTTATGTTCCCGGGACATGTTTACTGTGGGTTTATCTGGCTTGCACTGATTGTCTGGCAACAGAAAAACACAAAATAATAATATTTACATATCAATAAGTTTTGGCATATCATGGTCAAAGGCTTCCGGTAAAATGTAATGAATGTAAATGCAATTATTGCAGATCTTTGAAATATATTTAGATTTATTTTTAGGATTTTTTATGACTTTGCATTGTAGGAAACTGAAAACCGTGCGTCAGTTGAAGCCTTTTGCCTTGGTTATGGATAAATCCTTTATGAGTCAGAATTATAAAGAAACTTACTGACTTCATTTTTGATAAGCAAATTTAAATATATTTAAATGCAAATGCGATTTGGATTATCTTTGCGGTTTTTCTAAGGTATAAAAATAATTTGCTTATTCAGAAAGCGTATGGATAAATATTAGTTGAGTATGATTAAATAAAAAAAATGACTTATTTAATTTATAGGAACAATGCAAAAAAGGAATGAATAAGCTTTTTGCAAGATTAGCAATAAATATACTTATATTTTTGTAAGCAAAAGAAAATGGTCCACATAATTTTAACAGGATTTACTTAATTTAAATTTAAGAACTAACTCATAACTCATAACATTAAGGCTGTTTGTAACCACAAAAAAGTTGGCAATGTTTTCTGCCAAGTTAATTACAAATGAACGCTGCGTACTTCCCTATTAGTATCCTCATAGTCACTCTTACTGATTCGGCTTCAGACTTTTCCTCCAATTGTTATTCTCCCTTAAATAACTTCGCAAAATACTGATGTCTTTGAGTAAGAACTTATCCTTAGGGACTGCATTCCCATTTAGAACTAACCTAAATCCCCTAAGAAAGACACTTTATTGCTGGTATTTTATTTTCATAGCCTATTTATAAGAGTATTCAAATGGAGAGCACACCCTGAAACCCAACCGGTAGCCGCAGGTAAACAATTCCCCGCAGCAATATCGCTTTAATTACCGCATGGGCAATGGACTTGAGCAAATTAAGGGAATTGCGTCAATAAAAGATATTGTTCTGTCGGGCGAGCGAGCTGCTGCAGTGGCACGGTCGCAATAAAGACAAGGAAAATGTGGGCGTGTAAGCGGAAATATTGAACATAAAAGTGCACCCTCGCCCCCTGAGCCTTATGTATGTTATATGCATCCAAGTCTATAATCCGACATTGGCCAAGTGCATCGCAACGACGGGCCTCCCAAAGGCAAAAGCAAGGCGCTCGCTGAACTTGGGGTGGGGAAAACAGAGAAAAGTGGCTGCCAAACAACAACAACAACAAAGTAAACAGAGCGAAGCAAACGGCGCAAACTAATTAGCATGTGATGTGGATGAGCACATTGAGAGCGTCTATCAGTGCACTGAGCGGAAATCATGCTGTTTGACAGATTTTAACTTAATTTTCGAAACAGTACATAGAGTAATAGATATCTCTCGTAAACATCTGATCAGATCAGATAAGATTGTAGAAGCAAGTTTAAAATTCTTATTATTGCAACTATTATTTTTTAGTGTACGCCGGTGGGTGTGTCTAATGTCCGGCCTCTCTCGCCATCGCACAATCTCGCTCCCAACCGGCGGCTGTTCGACTTGTTTTGGGTGTGAACACGGCGACAGGTTTCTTTTGGCATGCACTTGCCGCCATTTAGGCGTACGTGTTTTCTTTTATAATTAAACATTCCATTTTAATATGATTTTAAGCGGACGCTTGCAGTTCCCATTAAGGATTCCATTTTATTTGAAGTGAGTTTTTGGGCCTGTAATCTGATTGTTGGCAGGCTTTTTTCCATTTATGGGCGGCGGATAATACCTGCTAGAATTAGTTATCGGAACTGTTGTTTGGCATGTGCAATGAAAAACGCACCGCAGTGCATTCAGCAATTTAAATTTAACTGACGAGCGAGCTGTCGGAAGCATTTCTTCGCTTGGACTTTGTTCGGTTCAGGTGCGGTGGCGTATGCGTAATATCGTCGTTTGAATTGATCATCTATTGATGAACAATTTAAATGACAATGTATATAATTTGCGGAATATCTTGATATCAGTTATATTCTGTACTATATTTAGATATATTTTATTCTATTTATCGGCTTACATCAGTTACGAGGCGTATACGTAATTTATGCGTGGATTTTTTAGTAGCTCTTCTAATTGGTTTTAATTAATAAATAATTTGTACGACATTGCATTTATATTAATGATTTTCATTATTTAATAGTCTGATTTATTTATTTAAATAAAATTGTAAGTTTTTTGAGTAATTAATTGTAACAAAAGTGTATTATCATGAAAATGAATAATAGTTTTCCTTACATCCTGAAGGTACCTTACAGATCTTCTGTGTTAACCATTTAAAGAAATTGTTCACAAATCTCTTTACTTAATTTACTAAAATACACTTCCAACAGGTTGTTAAATTCGTTCCCTAAATGGCACCCCCTCTTTTTTCTATTTTCCGGAGGAAAATCCATTTGTCTCTGACGTAAAACAAAAGATTCGGCTGCATTCGATGCGCGTAATCTGCTGGCAATCAAACGAAATGCCAACACAAGCGCCAGATAAAATAAAATAGGATAAAATAAAAATGCTAGGCGAAATAGAGGAATTTTTGCCAAGATCCGAGATGAAAATACGTTTTCTCAAAGAGTCCAACGTTTCAGTCGTCTCGAGGTGCTCGCACGAGACAATCCACTGCCCCCAGGCTGTGGCTAAAATTAGCGGAAAAATCAAAACAATCCGTTTCGTTAAGATAATTAATGACACGGGATAAAAATAAGCGGAATATAAGCCAATATATACAAACCATAAAATAGTGTTTTTTACAAAAACAAAGTGTCACACACTTTGGCACAGTGCGTTGTTTGTGCGAGATCGTCTTATATAAGGCGTCCGTAAAGAACCCGGAAATCGGCCAAGTGGCGAATGGATTCGGAAAAAGTGGTTCGCGCAATGGCACGTTGGTGGCAGGTAAAGAAAAGTGTTGCGGCAGAAAAGAGTTTCGTAATTTCAAGAGTATCCAGAAATAACTGTGTGCTGTTTCTAGTAAATATATAAATTCTTTTAGTTTAAATTTAATAATAAAAACTAGAGGTTATTTTTACTAATTTTTGGCCAATATAAATTTTATTTCAAACTAAAATGAAAAATGGATTTAAATGAATAAAAACAATCTTTTTTATATAGTTATAATAAAGTACTTTTATTTATTAACTGCGCAAATTTACTTAGCGGTTTATATCACACATTAAAGCATTTTAATGGATTTTTTATCATATATTTCTGTCGTTTTTTACTATATCTTTAGAAGATTTTTAGCGGCGCATATTTTTTGCTTTGAAGTTTCTTTGGCTTCGCTCATTTTTATACCCTTGCAGGGTATTATAATTTCAGTCAGAAGTTTGCAACGCAGTGAAGGAGTCATCTCCGACCCTATAAAGTATATATATTCTTGATCAGCATCAACAGCCGAGTCGATCTAGCCATGTCCGTCTGTCCGTCTGTCTGTCTGTCTGTCTGTCTGTCTGTCTGTCTGTCCGTCTGTCTGTCTGTCCGTTTCTACGCAAACTAGTCCCTCAGTTTTAAAGCTATCTGATTGAAACTTTGCAGATAGTCTTCTATATACTATATACTCTATATACTCTCATCGGTCAACTATATCATATAGCTGCCATACAAACAATCCGTGAATTTTTAGAAAAAAATTTTTATTTCACTGTTTTTTAACATATCTTGACCAACTCTCGGTTATGAGCTTTATATATTATTCTAGATTTTAAGATAAAATTTCATAAAAATCGGATGACTATATCATATAGCTGCCATAGGAATGATCGGGAAATTTTTAGAAAAAAGAATTATAACTTTGTCAGTTTTCAACATAATTTCTTCAACTTTTAGATACTAGTATTTCATATTTTTCCAGAATTTTGTTGTAAATTTCATAAGAATCGGACGGCTATATCAAATAGCTGCCATACAAACGATCGGTAAAAAAATGTAAAACTGTTAAAAATTTAAAACTGTAAAAAATGTAAAACTGTAAAAAATGTAAAATTGTATGAATATGAAAGTAATTCATATTATATTATTTTGGGATAGATTAGAATTGATACAATTGGCATCTGCAAGGGTATACAAACTTCGGCGTGCCGAAGTTAGCTTCCTTTCTTGTTATCCTTGAAGTTTCTTGAAATAGTTTCCTTGCATCGCCAGGTATTGGCATTTTTTTTAAACGTTTTAGCTACTTTTATACGGGTGTAAATGGCTTTTATTACTGTCCAAATAGTTGTGACAACATATGTAATTATGGTAACAAAAAGTGCGAACACGGAGGCAATCGTAATAATTTTGGTTACATTCCGGAAAGTTCCCCTCTCAACAGAACTTAGAATTTGTTTTGATTAATATTTAATCCAATGTATTTTCTTTACAGACTGTTAGTCAGGAGGATGGCGATCCAAACTCTCACAATCCCATGCTCTACGATCCCCTGCAAGACGGCGTGGTAAAGACTTCGAAAACCCGTCAATATCTGGCAGCGCTAATAAGTAAGAATAATAGAATATTATTCATTTCAATAAAATAGTTAACTAACAAATATATTTACAGTTTGCTTGGGTGCTGTTGCTGCGGGAACTGCATTAGCCTGGACGAGTCCAGTTCTGCCCAAGATTACGGTTAATCCTAACAGCACAGCGATCGCCAACTCAACTATTGGTAACTCTACAATTGGTAACTCGACAATTGGTAATTTGACAGTTACCAATGGAACAACTCCTACTCCTTTGCCCAGTGATGAACGCCTTCAACTGACTGTTGCTCAAAGTGAGTTTCCATTTATACGAACTTGACCCTTTGAAAGGTTTAACTTAAGGGTTATTAGACTGCACTGATAAACCAATTTCTTGACTGCATTAACAACCTTTTATAAATCTCCCATCAGTATTGACCAAATGTATTGTACGTAGACTCAGAAAACTAAGGAAAAATTTAAGTTAAGCTTTAATAAAATTATGCACACTTTGTTGTTAATCTCGAAACATTCATAATATGGAAGCTAGAAAAGGCAAACTCTTAATTCTCAGACAGTTCTCCTTCACCTTGCCCTTTACCTAAAATTCAAATAGCCACTAAAGATTAGATTAAGAACCTGGGGAAGAACCGAATCGCTTCCCATTGCTATAAGCTCCGTTTATAAAGTATTGAATCATTATCTGCCTTGCATTAAAAAGTGGTAAGCAACTACACGACATGCTAGCTATTGATAATGAAGATAACAAAGTTATATATACGTCACTGCTAATGGTTGTTTGGATTATATGTCTGTGATTTACCTTTGCCACTGGTGTTGTTTTTTGCAGCAACATGGGTTAGTTCCCTGCTCGCTATCGGTGCCTTTCTCGGAGCCCTCCCCACCGGATATATTGCAGATACGATCGGCAGACGATACACAGCCATGGTCATGGATGTGCCTTTTATTTTGGCCTGGATTTCAATTAGCTTTGCCCAATCGGCCGGCTGGCTCTACGTGGGCAGATTTCTGATTGGTAAGTGAGATATATCCCACAAAACTAAACCATGTTTAATATGGGTCTCATCCTAGGTATATCCACGGGTAGCTTCTGTGTGGTGGCTCCCATGTACATCTCTGAGATTGCGGAGACTAGCATTCGAGGTACCTTGGGCACTCTGTTCCAACTTCTCCTCACCATCGGCATTTTGTTGGTATATGTGGTGGGATCGATGGTCACGTGGCAAACACTGAGCATGCTCTGCCTTTTGATACCCATTGCTCTGTTCTGTGGCCTGCTCATTCTGCCAGAAACCCCGGTCTACCTGCTCAAAAAGGTTAGTTAGCTGAGAATTCAAATATTTTTAACTTAGCTGATCCCATCCACCTTCCAGGGTCGCCGTTCCGAGGCCGCTCTCTCTCTAAAGTGGCTGTGGGGTCGCTACTGCGACTCCCGTAGTGCTATCCAGGTGATCCAGAATGATCTGGATCAGACCGCCGCGGACGCCTCCTTCATGGACCTATTCAGCAATCGTGGCTCCCGCAAGGGTCTAGTGATTTCCGCACTTCTGATGGTATTCCAGCAGTTCTCGGGCATCAATGCGGTAATCTTCTACACGGAGTCGATCTTCCGGTCGGCGGGCACCACCCTCGACGCTTCGCTCTGCTCCATTATCGTGGGCGTGGTGCAGGTTATCATGACCCTGGCCTCTTCCCTGCTGATCGAGAAGGCTGGACGCAAGATACTGCTGATCTTCAGCAGTACGGTGATGACCATCTGTCTAGCCATGCTGGGCGCGTACTTCAACATGAGTAAAAGTGGCAAGGATGTGTCGGGCATCGGGTGGTTGCCCCTGCTCTGCGTGGTGCTCTTTATTATCAGCTTCTCGGTGGGATACGGCCCCATTCCCTGGCTGATGATGGGCGAACTCTTTCTACCCGACGTCAAGGGCCTCGCCGTTTCCCTCACTGTCATGCTGAACTGGCTGTGTGTGTTCGTGGTGACCAAATGCTTTAGTTCCATGAACGAGTCGCTGGGCTCGGATGTCACCTTCTGGTTCTTCGGAACCTGGATGGCATTGGCCACTATTTACGTGGCCCTTGCCGTGCAGGAGACGAAGGGCAAGAGTGCCAGCCAAATCCAAAGTTGGCTCAGCGGTCGTTAGAGAGCCCGCCAGAGTATCCTGAATTTTAGAATAGCCTAGCTAAATGACATTGTACTCGTAGGTCAATAAGCCGGAAAAATAATTAATGAGAGATGGATTAATACCCGTGCAAGTGAGATGTATGATCCATGTTACACATATAAGCTAAGATCCTTAAGATCTATCTTTAGCATGAATGTTTACTACTTTTTGTACTTTCTATCTATATTTTCACAATCCAAGATAAAACATTCTTCTCATATGCTCGCCAAGGTATTAATAACTGGGATACGAGGACATTATCATGAAAGTACAATTAAACATTTCTGTGTTGTAACATGTGCCTTATGTTTCAATCGACTTTCACGCTTACATTAAGTGTAGTGCAACTAGTTCCTAAGTACTCATTTTCGAAATGATTTAATTTCGCCCTGTTGTGCCACCTCCTCCTTTTTTGTAGAGCGTTTTTGTTGTAAATAAATATATTTGTTAAGATGGCAAAGACATGTAAAATATATACAAAAATAAATGCACATATATTTGATAATTAACGTAAGGGCACTGTGTTTGTATGGCAGACTGATAATGATAACCCCAGGGGCTCGAATACGCCCCTAAAACGGGGGTTTGACCATTATCAGGCCTCTCCGGCGATCGGCTGGAGGTTGGCGACAAGCCCCGCCTACACTTGGCGCCAGAGCTCTCGACCGCCCGTCTCCGCATCTTCCGCCTCCATGGTCAGTGTGAAGGTCATCGTCGGTTGATTGATTGATCGACAACGGAATCGCCAGATCGACGCACAAAACGCAAATTGAAATCGTGCCAGCTGCTGTCTGTCTCGCTTTCACATTTGCCTTAGATTGCCGGTATTTATATAGTAAGAAAAGTTGTCAGATAATCTTTTGGATCTACATTACTATATTCCCGTTATTTTAAAAACATCAAGCAGGTGCTTTAGAAATATTTTTAAACACAAATGTTTGATGGAAAGTTTGTAATAATATAACACTTGATCAACTAAATATTTTTTAAATATAAGTTTAATGATTATGTCTTGTATTATGCATCGTATCTGGAGAAAATAAAATCGATAGGAAAATAAAAAAGTTATTCACATAATGCTATTAATACAAAAATAAATATTTCTTAATTAATGTTACTGCGATAAACAGCTTTCCTGGCATATACTTTCTTGGGTGTATGCAAATATTTATCGCAATTACAGGAAGCCCATCGAAGTCCGTATTTGCCTGGATATTTGCTCACATGCTCAACAGTTTGTCGACAATCAGCAATATATGTTTGCAGGCAGCAAATTGAAAAGTGGGAGTGATACTGTCACTGGGTATCATTAGCTGTAGTTGAAAGCCGGCGCCTATAGTTGCATTTGCGGTTGGACGTTCGAGTGCCTGGTAAATAAATCGATTGATTTGAATGGGTCTTCGATTAGGTAGGACAATATAAGGTTAATTTATGTCAACAAAAACCTGTGAGTATATTACTAATCCGTTTTTTAAATAATCAATATAAAGTGATGAGCTACAGTTATATAAAGAAGATTATATTTTCTCCTTGCATGGAAACATCTTCGACAGTATTCTCTCTGTGTAGTTTTGAATTTTTATCTTGCAGGTGACGGTAGGATTTTTTCGGTAGCTAATCATAGCATTTGAACATTCTCTTGCGATACTGGTAACCTACTCTAGACAGACATAAATAGAATCAGCCTTATCAATCCATTATGGTTTTACCAGAAAAGGTCTGTACAGTGAAAAATGTTTAAAATGGAATGAGAACTTGTTCTTACTCGTAAACTGTCAACATCACGAGCATCTCGTCGCCGAGATTTGTTTTATTTATATTCGTACGTTACAGGAATCATTAATGCTCATTTTGGTTAATTAAAATGCTGTCAAGACTGGATAACCAGTTTATAAAAGCGTAAAATGTTTTCCTTTTCGTTAAATTTGAGATCCCACACTTTCAGAAAGTAAATTAAACGTATAATGTACTAAGTGTACGTGTTAAAATAAGCATTTTATGTATTGATTAAGATTCCCATGTATATCATCTTGCTTGTTCCGGCCTTACGCAGCATTTCGGGAAACATTTCAATTAGCAGATGTGTACGACACGGCACGCACGTTACTGGCCAACTAGCCAAGCGACTTAATTGCGTATGTACTAACTGTATTGAGAAGCCATCGGAATAAGTCAATCCCCCCGATCGGGTCCGGTGCATGCTAATTAACTTCCTCAACGGTGTGATTCACAACGCGGTATCAACTCTCTGCTGGAGATAACTATCGGTCAAATTACTCAAAAGTTTTCCACCGCTCAGTCCGGAACTAGAGGTCTATGAACACCTTAACAGAACTTTAAATGTGTTTTTATATGTCTGTTTATTTTTCATTGTCAAAAAAGGCTGCGAGAGCGCGAACTGAGCAATTGTCGACTAGACAGACCCAGACAAAGCGTTGATAAAAATCGAATAAATTCCGAGCTCAACTCTCTCAACTGAGCTCGGTTCAACAATCGTGTTTAATTCGTAATGATAGTAGCTCTTGTCTGGGATATGTCTGGTACTATACATAGTACAGTGCAACTTCGAAACCATAAACCTATACCAATTATAGTGCTACATCGAAACCGTAAGCCACTTTTGTTTTTAATTAAATTGAATTTTTTATTCTTTTTAGAATTAGAAAAAGTTAGGAAACCTTTCTAACAGTACCAGCAGACAAGGTAATCATGTTTGAATATCTGAATCTAAGAAGAATAATATGAAAAGACACCAAATTTAGAACATATACTTTTATAAATATAGCACAATTTTTTCTTAACAATTATAATAAAAACGTTTTGAATCTTCAACTTTATTTTCTGATTTAAATATTATGTATATTAATTCGTTAAAAATAAAAATATACGTTTGTGCTAAATCACTGCATACGATTTCGGGGTCGGAGCACTTAACTTTATTTTAAGTTTAAGTTTAAAGTTTCTCTAATAATTATAATTATTCTTTAGCTCACTCTCTTCGATCGACCTATGCTACGGAAGCTCGACTGTACTATGCTCTAGTTGGGCGATTGTATGCGTGAGATTCCTGTATTATCTAGTCACACTTGCGGCTAAGCAGACTCTGCGGGAATAAATACGTCTGTCATAATTCCGAGGCTCAATTTTTGCAAGCCCAACACAAAAGCGTCAAAACACTCCCGGACGGTCATCATTTCAATTCCGGCTGCCCATTCAAACAGTTAGCTCTGATCTCCGTGCAGTCAGATACTAAATTAATTCCCACATTACCCGAACACCGCGACCTAGTCCTATCCGAGAGTGTTTCATTGATTGCCTACTAATTGATAATTTCGGCTTCAAAATGGGTGAGTCGTCGGCCTAGTTAATAAGTGTACAACAAGTGCGGGAATTGCAAGAGTGTTTGTTTTTTTACTGCCAATGATTGTTTACCCCGGTACCGCCGAGTGCTGATAAATTGATCATCGAGTGTCGCCTTGAATTATTATAAATATTAAATATATATGATAATAAGTTTGGCTGCTCCGATTAGGGCCTACACATGCCCATTATCGTACCGGACATGAGCATAGATAGTGCCCCAATGGCTGGTCGAATGTAACCTAGTTACTAATATCATTAGTTATTATTTGATGTCGTAGCGATCGAGCTGCGTTCGAGAGTAGGTGTTTTTAAAGTGTTTGAAAGTGTCTAAAAAAGGATATCTAATTTAAAGAATAAATTTGCATTATTTAAGTCCTGTGATAAACTTAAACGTCTTTATATTAAATGTAATTAAATGTAGGAAATTAAATTGTTAAGGAGTAATTTAATCATATTTAAACAAAAATTGAACAGGTAGGAAAATAAATATTTTCTTATTTTAAAGCATTTTTAAAAGAAAATATTATAAGATGTAGATTCATTTGGAATTAAGGCCATAAGGACTACTAAAGATCCTTTAAACTTAATTTATCATAGCTGTGACACTACTTAATCATAATAGTTATTTTGAAAAAAAAACTGTGCAATTTTCTACAAATGAAATTATTGATGAATTCCTTTATTTCAATTTAGGATATAAATACATACAATATCAGTTGTACGCAGACTTTATACCACAAAAAGTTTATTCAGAGGAAAAGCACTTTAAATTAGATTGTTGCTCATTGGTTATTCAAAATTTAAGACGATAAAGCTTAAAAGAATTGAAAAAATTATGAAGCTTAGAAGAATTGAATAAAATGTTGAATATCATTTTAAGATATACCACCATGTGTATATTTCCATTTGGTTTTGTTTTTTAATTCCCCGTTTCCCCACAAATTGCTTAAATATTAACAGTATCTACTATATTGAACAAATAAAACGCTTTAAACTTAGAAACACTTGGCAAGTAAAATGGCAGAGAAGCAATGGAAAATTTTAAGCTTATTTACCAATTGTATCTCCCGTGGTCATTGATAGGTTAGGAAGTTTCAGATAACCTTTACGGGAAAAGTTTATAAACTAGAGTGTTCAAATAATTCCAACAGCTTATAAAAATCCGTCTACGATAAGTTTAAATAATCAGTGTAGTGCTTCAAAAATATCAGAGATTGCAAAAATCTGTTTGAATTATTGCCCAAAACACACTCGAATGAATTCGGTCAATAAAGGCTATAAATTAATGACGCTTTAAATTCTGCTATAATTTTCATTCACAAAATTTAGCAGCTCATTAGTACTAAACAGGAAGCTTTACATTTTTTTGAATGTCAAGGAAATACTACAATGTTCCATGTCTTTGCGTAACTGCAAAAAAGTGTAAAAGTGATATGGATTGTTTGGGGATTATGCCATAAAAATTGCACCAGGGGGTATAAGTTTAAAGTGTTTTATTAAAAACTGTTGAGTGCTCAGGTGTTTCTTGGCCGCTAACTTGTTGAGATACCTACTACCACAAACAGATATGACAATCGCTGCTGTTATGAGAGCCTTTCACATCCCCCTCACGTGTCTCTGAGCTTACCCTTCGTAATTGTGTCAACACCTTCGAGCTGGAACTAACCAAATGACTCAAGGACACCAGCGCCAAAGTGCATCAGAAATTCCTCAAGAATTATTAATCATAATCAAACTATATTTTACGCAACTAGAGAGCAGTTTGTTTTTGGTTGTTCAATGTAATTCAGAATGTGAGTGGATGGTGCCACTTATAGATTGCGGTTTGGCTTTAAACCCTTGAAAAACCGGCAATACCTCCCATGAGGTTATATATTTGTATTTTAGTATACACTGCAAATAATAGTTCTAGTATAGTTTTTACAAGAGGTACAAAAGTTAATCTTTTTATTACTGTACATTCTAAGTAAAAATAAATAATGTAATACATATTTTATATTGTTAGGAAACAAGTATAATCTCTACATATACATATTTTTTCGAGTATATCAGGATCGAAGTGAGGTAGCAAGACAGACGCCCTTTTGGCGGCGGGTCGGGCAAGCAAACAAATTGAGATTGGGGCACCGATTCCGCTGCAAGACCTTATCAGATTACAACTGCAGGAATACTTACTATATGGGCCAGTTCAAGTGCAAAAAAGCACACAAATAGCTCAACTGCGACCAAAACAACCGGCTCATCGCTGCAACAAAAATAAAACCAAGATGACAGCAGGAGGTAGAGAGAGAGAGAGAGAGTATCGATGGGAGGGAATCCAGCTCCGATGATACTGCACTACCACTAGCGACTGGAAATGGGATTGCCATGGAATGGCAGGCGCTTCCCTGATAAGATAATGCACGTGTAAGAGAGCTCGTCAAATCGAGTGTCGATGTGAGCATTATTGGCTCTGTATTGACAGCCATATAAGGGGCAAAATCTTTAAATTCGCGCGATTCCCCGATCCGAACATCATTACAGTTCTTCAGTGAGACCCCAGCGGCTTCATCGTTAATCAAGAATCCTGCGTTCGTGTGGGATTTACTTCGTTTTGAAGGATTTTTTTTTGTAAGCGTGTGCAAAAGTGAACAGAGAATTATATTCCACACCAGCATCAATCTGCTTAATATTCCCCTAATGCGGCCGTGCTCTAATGATTGCTTAAAACTGCAAAAAGTGTCAACGGTGATTACATGAACAATTACGGCAAATAGTAATCAGCAACTCAATTGCGACAGAAAATAATTTGTATTAGCTTTGTCAGTGGCGCAATTAATTTTATTTTGTATCTAATCGCGTTAAATAAATATAATTAATGTATTCTAACAATTAATCTCTGCTGGCGCAGTATCTGCCGATGGGTGTTTAGATTTTCACAGCTAATGCCTTGATAACGTAATGGTTTCAAAATTAGTGGATATGGTGGCACAGCTCCCAGTGAACCCAACTGAGTGGAAAATTATTTGGCTTCCTCGCACATATGGCTGGCATGACTCATGCTGTCAAAGAATGCAGGCCGGGAGCAGGGCCAATGTTCTGGCCATTTGGACTCACAAGCGATTGAATTACAAATGGGGATAGCATCATTAATCCAAGTCAACTGAATCTCTAATGCGAAACTTTCGCTTTTACGCTGTTTGCAGCTGACACTGTACCCGCTGCACCGGCGAGATGGCCTCACTAAGGGATGAGGAGAACAGTGCCAAGTACTCCTATACGGAAGTCAGTACGTTTCAGATAAGCGAAAGAAGCACTCGAAATATGGCGCCCGAGCCGGTCAAGTCGGGTCGTATTTTCCTAGCTGCCGTGGCAGGTGAGTGAAGCACTATTTATAAGGCCCTCGAAAAATGTATTAATCATTTTACTCAACAATTTTTATTTTCCATTTCCTCAGCAAACTTAGCCGCCTTTGTGGTCGGCACCACCCTCGGCTGGACCTCTCCTATCGGGCCAAAGCTCAAAAGCGAGGACACCTCAGACTCCCCGTTGAGCAGACCCATAACTGCCGATGAAGATGCCTGGATTTCTTCTCTGATTGCCATCGGAGCCCTGGTCGCCCCCTTTGCCGCCGGCCCGTTGGCAGATCGCATTGGTAGGAAATGGGTGCTCCTGTCCAGCAGTCTCTTCTTCGTCTTGGCCTTCGGCTTGAACATGGTGGCCTCCGAAGTTTGGATCCTCTATCTGTCCCGACTCGTGCAAGGTTTTGGCGTTGGATTCGTGATGACGGTGCAGCCCATGTATGTAGGGGAGATTTCCACGGATAATGTGCGCGGAGCCACCGGATCCCTAATGCAGCTCTTTATTGTGGGTAAGTTTGAGAGCAAGTGAGCAAGTGCATGTAATATAATTTTATAACCAATTGAACTTTTGATTTACTTGTAATTGTATATTTTTTCCCTTCTTCTCAGCTGGAATTCTTTATGTGTATGCCATTGGGCCGTATGTATCCTACCAAGCTCTTCAGTGGTGCTGCATAGTCGTGCCTTTGGTATTCGACGCTGTCTTCTACATGATGCCCGAAAGTCCCTATTATTTCGCGGGCAAAGGTCGAAAAGCGGAGGCTCTGAGAGCCCTGCAATTCCTCCGTGGCCAGAGTGCCGACGGCGTGCATGACGAGATGGCTGAGATCCAGGCCAGCGTGGAGGAGGCCATGGCCAATAAAGGCACTATGATGGACTTGTTCAAGAATGCAGGCAACCGCAGGGCGCTGTTCATCTGCTCCGGCTTGATCTGCTTCCAGCAGCTGTCCGGCATCAATGTGGTGCTCTTCAATAGCCAGTCCATATTTGAAAGTGCCAACACCGGCCTGGATCCAGCGATTGCCACCATTATCATCGGATGTGTGCAGGTTGCCTCCTCGGGACTCACGCCTTTGGTGGCTGATCGTTTGGGCAGAAAGGTGATGCTGCTGACCTCCTCTAGTGTGATGTCCCTTGGGCTGGCGGCCCTGGGATACTTCTTTTATATGCAGCTGGTGAAGAACGACATCTCCAGTGTGGCTTGGATGCCAGTGCCGGCGCTGATCATCTACAATATTGTCTATTGCACTGGCTTCGGACCCCTACCCTGGGCGGTGCTTGGTGAGATGTTCCCGGCCAACATCAAGTCGGCGGCCTCGTCTCTGGTGGCCAGCACTTGCTGGACGCTGGGCTTCCTGGTCACATATTTTTATCCCAGCCTCGATGCCCTCGGTTCCTACTACGCGTTCTGGCTCTTCGCCTGCTGCATGGTGGTGGCCTTCTTCTTCGTCCTGTTCATTGTTATGGAGACGAAGGGTCTCAGCCTGCAGGAGATCCAGGATCGACTTAACGGAAAGCGCAACTAGAAAGTAGAGTTCCTGCGTTTCCCATTATCCGTGCGTTGATGTGCACAGTATTTTATTGGTTAGTTTTGTAAGTCTAAACTCAATTGTTACATGTTTGCCTGTTAAAACAAAGAAACTCTAGAAATAATATGTATAAATAAATATTGAAAAAAAGATAACTGAAGTATAGGGTTTTTTACTGTTCAACTGAACTAAAAATAGTTGTATAATAAAAAACTAATCTAGTACAAAATTGGGCCCTACATTACCGCTATCACGTTCATATAACAAAGAGCAGCATGGAACCTATATTTCGACTTTCAGAAAAAGCCTTAGAGTATGCTTTAAAATATGTTCTAGAAACCTAAGTAAAAAAATTAGATTTTTTCATGACTTCAAACTTATTATGTTAATGTATCGTAATAGCATGCAGTAAAATATCAATACAGGTTCTGGCTCATTGCTAGTCAAGGCTTCGTTCAAAACACCTAACACAACGTTGGACATATTACAAAACCAAATAAAATGGCGCGGAGAACCATAAAGGCCAATTTGCCCGAAATGGATCTGATCTTTTTTGACCATATACTGCCAAGATGCTGCAAGAATAAAACCACCAGCCAGGTGTTTTTTAAGGATCACACAGCTGAGATGAAGCGAACCCTGCCGGCATTTCGAAAACAAACAGATGCATCCCTCATATCCGGACATTATGCCAACAATCTGAAGGTTGATGGCCTGGAAATGAAGACTAGGACATGGCCGCAATCCATGGACTGGCGCGAGGAGTATAAACAGTTTGTGAAGCGGAACAAGTGGTGCAACGAGGAGCTATACAAGCTCATCTTCGTGAATCCGCCAGTTTGCTACGAACAGATCCAAGAATATCTCAGGGACTTGCTCAGAACCACCTATATGTCCGATTACTCTCCCAACTATTATATATCCCTAAAGGCTCTCAAGAATCTTAACAACAACTCGAAGACCGATATCGATCCCGACAGCATTGACTACCAGACGACCTATGGCAACTACCACAATCGCATTCAGGAAATGGATCCCTTCAAGGCCTTCATCAACGAGGAACCAAAGCCGAAGAGTCTGACCGTCGGAGAGTTTGACAGGGAAATGCGCAAACTTTTCACCAAGTACAATCTGACCACATACTACGAGGACATCTGCCTGCCGGCATTGTTAAAGGCCAAGGATGGTGTAATGCCATCGGGACCGATCGACCGCTACACGCTTCGCAGGCTGTAAGCAGGACCTTCTGAAAGTTAACCGAGTTCGCAATTCATTACCTTAATAGGACAAAGCTGTTGAATGATGGTGTCTATATAACACTTGTGTACCTTAACTAACTTTACACAGTTATAGTCGTTGTAAAATAAAGTATAATAGCTGATATAAACTGATATAAATAACCCAAACAAACAGAAGCTTACAAGGCAATGCACCATTTATCAGCTTACGCTGAAATGGACATGTTCATTTGCCTATCAGTTGCTTTGTTTCTATCTCTTAATTATGCGCTATAATCTAAAAGCTCTTCGAAACTTATACATTTATTTAAATTTATCTGCAAAAAAACTGAGCGGAGCAGTGTCTTGTTGTGAACGATTCACTCATTTCTAAATAAAAGAATTTGTATCTTCTAAAATAATATCAGCATGACCAGCCACTTTTGCTATGCAATCAAAAAAGCTCTCTCTTTCTCTATTTACTTTGGCAAACAAAATATTTAAGTCGATTGGCTGAGATAATATAAAAGCAAACAAGCTAGTTTAAGCCGGAAAGAAAAAATGTGGATACCCTAGCAGTTTTTTTTACAAATATGATATAATAATTATATATATATTAAATAAAATAGTCAGACTCTAATCAAAGCATATCAAGAACATGAATGGCATTTTTCAAATTTTCATTTCTGGTGATTTAGCTTGGGAATATTTATATTTGATAACGTATCATTCCTCCGCAAGATTATAACAAATAAATGGAAAATAAAAATGTAATTTACTGATAACAAGAAAGGAAGCTAACTTCGGCACGCCGAAGTTTGTATACCCTTGCAGATTCCAATTGTATAAATTATAATCTATCCCAATATACATAATATAATATGAACTACTTTCATATACATAAACTTTTTACAGTCTTACACTTTTTTACATTTTTTCACATTTTTACATGTAAAGTAAAATGTAATTTTTCTCCACGTTTACCAATCGTTTGTATGGCAGCTATATGATATAGTCGTCCGATTCTTATGAAATTTACAACAAAATTCTGAAAAAATATGAAATACCAGTATCTCAAAGTAGAACAAATTATGTTGAAAACTGACAAAGCTAAAATTTTTTTTCTGAAAATTTCACGACCGCTCCTATGGCAGCTATATGATATAGTAGTCCGATTTTTATAAAATTAAGTTTAAAAATCTGAAACCATATAGAAAGCTCATAACCGAGAGTTGATCAAGATATGTTAAAAAACAGTGAAGTTATAATTTTTTTTCAACAAATTTACGGATCGGTTGTATGGCAGCTATATGATATAGTTGACCGATCCGGCTCGTTCCGACTTATGTCCGAGTGAGAGTATATAGAAGACTATCTGCAAAGTTTCATTCAGATAGCTTCAAAACTGAGGGACTAGTTTGCGTAGAAACGGACAGACAGACAGACAGACAGACAGACAGACAGACAGACGGACAGACGGACATGGCTAGATCGACTCGGCTGTTGATGCTAATCAAGAAAATATATACTTTATAGGGTCGGAGATGACTCCTTCACTGCGTTGCAAACTTCTGCCTGAAATTATAATACCCTGCAAGGGTATAAAAATTTACAAAGATAAGATAAGAGATTTCAATCGATTGTGAAATTGTATATTTTATTGAGGTTGGCCAATAATGGCCAATATAATATACTCAGATAATGTTATAAAGTATTATAGTTCAACAAGAAATATATTTTAATTTTATTATAAATATAAATATAAATGTAAGCATACGGTGTTATGTGTAGACAAGACTCCACATAATGCTTCCATTTATACAAAAATATAAACAGTAGCTTGTGTTGAAATTAAACTGCTCGAAGCTTTTGCGGATCACTGTTACTCTTCTCTTGGCATGATGATAAGTAAAATCGATAGGAACATATATAAACATGATCGAGCAGTTTGGAACAGTGTTCTGATAGTTAGAAACTCTCTTAGATTTATTAAATGATTGAGCGAAAGCTTTCCGAGAAAAAAGCTAATTTAGCCTATAAAACAAAGACATGTCTGGGGCAGAGAGCTCAGTTAAAGTGGAAGTATTCAGCTGAAAGATCGGAAAAAAACCTAACCATAATACCAAAAAAATGGATCGCTGGACGAATCGTGTTGCTGTTGTTACGGGTGCCAGTTCTGGGATCGGAGCGGCTTGCTGCAAGGATCTGGTGGCCAAAGGCTTGATCGTAGTGGGGCTCGCTCGTCGCGAGGAGCGTTTGAAGCAGCTGAAGGAATCTCTGCCGACGGATCAACAAGCGCGCTTCCATGGCCGCAAGTGTGACGTCAGTGTGGAGAAGCAAGTGGTCGACGCCTTCGTCTGGGTGGATGAAACCCTTGGAGGAGCAGATGTCTTGGTAAACAACGCAGGCATATCCACGCCTTCCGGAATTACCGATGCAGACAATGCTGCTGATATGCGAGCCGTCTTGGACACCAATGTCCTGGGATTCGTGTGGTGTGCCCGTGAGGCCTTCCGCTCGCAGCAGAAACGTAACGTCACCGACGGTCATGTGGTGGTAATCAACAGTGTGGTCGGCCATAAAGTTCCCACAATGCCGGGCTTTACTTTTAAGATTTACGCCCCCTCGAAGTTCGCTGTTACCGCTTTGACGGAGATCCTGCGGCAGGAGTTCCAGCTGAAAAAGACTCAGACCAAGATCACGGTAAGTGTAGAGAAGGCCTTATAAAACAAGCATAAGAGTAACTACTTACCGGGACCACTATTAAATATGTGTTTGCTTTTGATAACCAAAGATAGTGGGCTGTTCTTATATTACCTGCCTCACTGACACTTATCTATGTTATCTGTTTTCTTTGTGGATCATTAATATATGATATAGAATATAATATTGACATAACTATATAGAAGCTGATAATGTTGGGTCACTAATCCTGCCACTACTATTTTTGAATCCACAGAGCATTAGTCCTGGAGCAGTCGACACCGAGATCATTGATAAAAGAATTAAGGAGAATATGCCGAACTTTCCCATGCTGCGGGCTGAGGACATAGCCGATGCCGTCTCTTACTGCATCCAGACGCCTCCAAATGTCCAGATCCATGAGCTGACGATTAAACCCATAGGTGAATCATTCTAATCGATGCATGAGTAGATGGAATTGGACGTTTCATGAACTCTTAAGGGAGGAATATGCACCATTACGTTTCACAAGTGAATGGAAAATTGTCGATCGATGTATTGGATTCACAATAGCCCGGCTTCATGTAAGAAAAATAAACCGAGCATGTGAATAATTGAGTGCAAACAAATAAACAAATTTCCGAAATAATATTCGGCTAAATACTTAGTTTTATATTATTTTGGTGTGACATTAATGGCTCAGCGAGCAATCTTTAGCTTGGAAACCTTTGCAGTCCATTTATGCCAGGTAGCTATTACGGGAAGGTTTTCCTTTTACCTTCAAAATATTAAAATTATTACAAGGTGTTTCTTTGGTCTTAAGGCTCCTAAGGGTTTGTAATATACGTATATATTCTTATATATACAGACAAGATATGTACATATAATCTATATATTACTTAAGGTTTTCAAAAAATAAATAAATATGCCATAGGAAACGTAGGAAACATCAGTCAAATATAAAAGTCCACACAGAAAACAACTACAAAAATATACTACTACAATAATATACTACTATACAAAAAAAAAAAATAAATAAAAAACTAGATATAATTTACAATAATACACTTAACAATAAAAATACAAAACACTATGGAAGAACTGCCGGCAACGACCAATGATAACGAGCAGATAAAGGAACTGGATATGATTTTCGTAAATAGCCTCTTGCCCAGACAACTGGAGTACATCACTACCACAAGGACGGACTACGTCGACCATTCGGCCACTTTTGTTTATAATCCCCAAAAGAGGCAGACACAAATGGATCCCTCCCTAATAACTGGCCACTTTGCGAACAATTTGAAGGTCAGTGGGATCGAGGATAAGACCAAGACATGGCCCCAATCTATGGATTGGCGCGAGGATTACGCCCAGTTCGTCAAACGCAACAAGTGGTGCAATGAGCATATCTACAAACTATTCTTTGTCTGTCCGCCCATTGACTACAAACTACTGGAGGACTATTTAAGGGACTTGCGCAAGTCCATCTACATGTACGACTACTCTCGAGATGATTCCATATCAAGAGTTAGTCGGAGACAAGGGTCTCTTGGAAGGAAGCCATTTGAAGGTGACTATCTGACCACCTATGGATGCTACTACAATCGCCTAAGGGAAATTGATTCCCTTAGGATCGCCTGCACTCCGCAGAACCGTTTAAAGGACATGACGCTAGACTGGTTCTCCACCGCTATGCGCAATCTCTTTACCAAGTACAACGCGACAACGTATTTCGACGAAATTTGTGTACCGGCTTTGATGAAGGCCAAGAACGGGATAATGCCCTCGGGACCCATTGATCGTTATCAATATCGCAAGTATTAAGCTGGAACTATGCTACCTTCACCTCTTTCCATATGTAGAACAGTGGCATGACATGGCATAAATATGCAATAATTCAGTTGAACAATAAAGATCTGCAAAAAAAGGTTCTGCTGTTAAAAATTGGGGATTAAATAAATAAAGATGACAAACTTACATTGGGTTTATAAAAAATGTTGAAAGTGCTTTTTATAAGGACTGCTAGATAATGTTAGGAGATTAAAATTATAATATTGTTTAAATTCATTCGGCATTAGTCCGGATTCCGTTTACACTGAGATCATTGAAAAATTAAGGAAAGTATGCAGCTTCCGCATGATGGTTTCCCTATTTAGGTTTATTGATGTTTTCTATCATTTATATATAAATGTTATATAATGCTTCTATTTACCAAAAATATACTCGAGTTGTGGCTTTACAAGTAACATTTATTAAATCACTTAAACACATACATATCGTTAATATAGGAAGTACAGGGCCTTTTAGTTGTAGTTAATTACAATACGTCATGGTTTTCAGGGTATGTATAACAGTTTGTCTGTATAAACACCGATTTCTTAAGTTTCTCACCTTCTGTATCACAGTTACATGGTTATTACAAACGTGAGTGCATGTATGCTTGTTGGTTTTTTGTGTTTTTCAAACGGATACAACTAGGATAGACAACACATGCATTTGCATCAGTAAACACCACATCAGTATGCAAATATAACTCCGAGCATATAGAACTAGCATATAAAGTAACTACATCTGTTGCTGGCGCCAAGATTGCGGCCCAACCTAACATCTAATAAAAACCAGAGTATAAATATAGTTTTGATTACAGTTTTGACTACGTAACCAGCGTTGAAACGTTTTCTTTTGGCTAAAAACTAATAATACCGTCATCGTACAGTCACCCAGTAGTACCTCCGCTAATTGCTTCAGTTTACAAATTGTATTCACTTTGCCGGAGCGAGTATCGAGCGGGCAATAATCAAATCGTGAAAGTATATTGCGCAGCCGTCTAAAGTCTTTTGAAAATAGCACACTAAGGAGAAGTTTACACGTTATTTTTTCGCTTTTTGCTTAAGTCTACCAAGTACATATATAACTCTAGAGTATATCCATGTAGAGTCCACACAATATCCTTAATACTATATATATGCGGACACAAGTGTCATTTGTATACAACTATATATATATATATATATATAAACATATATATTGGGGGAGCGCAGGCTTCAGGAAAGCCTCCATACCCTGTATATAAAAATGCACTGGCAACACAACTGGCATCGCCCGATGGGCGACAAAAGTAACTAACTCACTTTGATGTAGACGGATACGTTTGATATTTGCACCCGCCGCTCCCACCCAGTGTCTGGAACGAGTGCTCGTAGTCCCTTGGCAGCGAAGAGAGGGCATGGGCGCCATCGATGCCCGAAATAGTTTTGATCAAACTGTTTGAATTTAAGGATTCCAGCTCGTGCGCCTCCGTGTTGGCCAGTTCCACAATGGCCGAGCTGGTGGGGGTCAGCAGCTGCTCGCTGGCGATCATTTGGCTGGGTTTGCTTTTAATTAAAATGAATAATTAATTTAGAGAGTTTTTAGACAGAGTTTAGAGTTATTCATTGTTATTACCGCTCGTAAAACTTGCTGCCGGCACTGTTGCGGTGGTTCCTAATCAAGGGCCAGCTGAGCTCTAGGAAGCCGTGTTGTGGCCCAGCCACCCTCAGCAGGCTCATCAGGAAGAAGGTGGCGTAAAACCAACTAACGATCATGACCACAACCAAGAAGACGCCTATCTGAATGTATGGCAGGATATTGGAGGCCATCATGATGCCGCCAGCCAGCCCCGTTGTTGTAGCCGCCATCACAGTGGGTCCTATGATCCGAGATAGTACGAACTGTGTGGCTGCTAATCGATCCTTCACCGGGGACATCCGGTAATGAATGCCGTAGTGTAGGCTGAAGTCCACCGCCAGTCCAATAGCCGTGCTCACAGCAATACTTTCAAGGATGTTGAGCTGCCAGCCGAGCAGAATGAGCACGGCAACGGTATTAAAGATACTCAAGGAGACGGTTAGAACGGCATATATGGAGATCAGAATATTGACCGTGAAGCAAAGCAGAACGATGAGCGATGCAGCCATCGCCAAACAAATGGCAATCAGGGTGTCGTGTGACAGTGTGTCCTGCACATTGTAGAACTTCAGGTCGCTGGTAAACCATCCGCTCTGGAGTTCCATAGGCGCCGTGGCCAACTGCCCCTGAAACCAAGTCTCAACCGACTCGAAAAAATCCTTAATGTTGATGTAGATGGTGCTGTAGGCCACATTCGACTCGAACTCGATGACCAAGGCTTTAACCAACAGCTGTGTCGACGACGACGAGTAGTTGGTGTACTCTGCACTCTCGTTTCCACCGATCATCCCTGAGTAATCTTCAGATTGTGGTCGTAAAGGATAATCTGCAAACTTGGGCCCAGCCACACCGGGCTGGAACAATGTGGTATCATACATATTAGCGACACTCTGTGGCAGACAATGCTCAAAGATGTGCGGATCGTAGGGGAACTGTGCGTCGCAGCAGGGCGAGCGATCTTTTCGAGTTATATCCATGTCGTCAATGCATCTTAAATACAAAACGATTGATAATTTATAAATTTAAGATATAACTATGGGTGTAACGGGGTGTTATAAATAATAAAATAATAATCTGCTTGCTTACCTACGCTTCATGAAATCGATTAGGTTCTCAATGAAACAATTGGGCAGCAACAAACCCAAGGTCTCTTTGTAAAAGGGCTGCTGCCGCACACTCTGGCAAAAATCGAGGATCCAGAGCTGTGCCGTCTTGCTGGATATATTAAAATTATTGTCGTAGTGCAAGCTTCCATAGGAGTTGGGATTCGTGTAGTCGCCATCGTCTACCGCCTGGACGCCCCAAACAAAGTGCATAGGCATCTTGAAGTTCTCATACGCCTGCAATGGTTTTTCGAACCAAAATTGCTGCTTAAGACCTGAATACATCTCGAATGGATGTCGGGCAACGAAGAGCTGGAAGTGCGATTTCTCCGGCAACTGCAATCCTGGATACCAGAATACAATGACGGCGCTGGACGCACCCAGAGCGCCGAACACTAATAACCAGAGATAGGCATAGTTCAAGATACTGTGCGTTATGCACTCCTCGAACAATTGACAGAATCGGTTAATTGACTTCTTGCTTGCATGGATCAGTCTCTGGACAATTGGACGGCGGCAGGACATCCTGCTGGCAAAGAGCCGCTCCATGATCGAAACCGAAGCCGGCAGCCAAGTGATCATAAGCACGTAGTTTGTCACCACAACCGTTCCTGCAAAGATCCTGGAAATGTACGCGATATTTTAGTATCTTCACAGGCTGCCATAACGATTGAACTTACCCAAAACATTTGATGGCTGTTATGGAGCTGCTGTAGGAGGCGTAAAAGGCGCCAGCGGTGGTTATCGATGTCACGAACATAGAAGCAGCAGCATGTCGCATTGTGAGTGCCATAATATTCTCTAACGATTCCGTGTGATCACTGTGTTCCAGAGGCGTGGGCAGAGCACTTTGAGCTTGAGAGGACAAGGTACATCGATTGCTGAACCTCTCGGCGAGAACACATTGCCAAATTTTTAAAAACAGAAAGACGTCATCGGCGCCAATGCCTATTATCACCACCACGGCCAACAGGTTCATGAACGGGAAGAACATGAACTCAAACACAATGGCATAGAAAAAGTAAGCCAATCCCAGCGAGAAACAAATGGCAATGCAGGACATACACGTGATGAATGCCGATCCGGTGTACAACCAAACGCTGGCCATGACGAAAGCTCCACCTAGGGAAACGAGCCATACATCCGACATCAGCAGCTCGTTAAACAGCTCGTTTTCCAGGCCTAAGTCCATGGCAATAACTTCCACTAGCTCGTTGCTCAGTCCCCTGAAAAATCAGTCAAATATTCAAAGTTAATAAGAAAGCTAATAAAAATTATAAAATACAAGAAAAAAAAATATATATATATAAAAATGGGAAAACTACAGGCAATGACCCGCAAAGAAAAGAATTTGAGAAAAATGGATTTGTTTCTTATGGATTCTATATTGCCCTCAAAAATAAAGTACACCACTACCACAAGAGCGGACTACGTCGACCATACGGCCACTTTTGTGTATAATCCCCCCGTGAGGCAGACACAAATGGATCCCTCCCTAATAACTGGCCACTTTGCGAACAATTTGAAGGTCAGTGGGATCGAGGATAAGACCAAGACATGGCCCCAATCCATGGATTGGCGCGAAGATTACGCCCAGTTCGTCAAACGCAACAAGTGGTGCAATGAGCATATCTACAAACTATTCTTTGTCTGTCCGCCCGTTGACTACTATCGCCTACAGAACTATTTAAGAGATCTGCGCAAGTCCATATACATGTACGATTACTCTCGAGATGAATACATATCGAGAGTGAGTCGGAAGCAAGAGAAAGTGACAGGAAAGACACTTGAAGGCGACTATCTTACCAACTATGGATGCTACTACAATCGCCTAAGGGAAATTGATTCCCTTAGGATCGCCTGCCAACCGCAGAACCGTTTGAAGGACATGACGCTAGACTGGTTCTCCACCGCTATGCGCAATCTCTTTACCAAGTACAACGCGACAACGTATTTCGACGAAATTTGTGCACCGGCTTTGCTGAAGGCCAAAAACGGAATCATGCCATCGGGACCCATTGATCGTTATCAATTTCGCAAGTATTAAGCTAGAACCGGACTACTTACACCTCTTCCCATTCGTGGAACAGTGGCAGGACGCGCTTAGATTGCGCCACAGGCACAAATATCATGGCGTACTTTAGGTAAACGCTGGAGTCCTGAAAAGCGGATTATTGTCTGTATAAATTGTGAAAGTACAAATAAAAATGCTAATAACTCACATTTGATTTCATAAAAGTAAAATCAGTAAGAAAGTTCAACACGTTGAATACAATGTTGTGGCGCTTACACTCCTCGGGCGCCCTACAGTGTGGGATCTCGTTGCAATGGTTGTCCATTTTCAGGTCATGGAAATATTCATAGCAGCCTGTGAGCAGTGCTTGCAGCGAGGTAACGTCCTCGACGGTGAGGTCAAAGCAAGAGCTCTTATTGGCCAGCATGGCGGCGTAGTTGGGCAATGACCATGGTCGACAGCACTTGGTGGTTAGCATCTCCGGCTCACAGAAAGCCCGATAGCTGGGTACCTCCGTGATCTGGTCTTGCAGCTGGCACATGGCCAGCAGGCCGTTTAAGTCAAACAACGAATCGGTGGCATTAGGGCCTATTCGATGGACTACAAAATGGGAGTACTCCTTGCGTGGCGATGAGTCGCAAAAAAATCCCTCAATGGGCTGGCGGCGATGTGCATCCACCCAACTATCGGTGGGCAAAGTGGCGGCTTGTTTAAGCAGCCGCCAAGTGCTCTTCTTGGTCTGCACTCGCTCCCGATGCTCTTCCTCATCCACCGACGTGGTATTGTGCCCATACTCAATCGGCTCGGTACGTCGAGTGGGCTCCAGAGACGAGGAGGAGGCGCTATCGTTAGTAATCTCATAGCCCCGGAATACTCCACTGTCACCCATCCATGTGTCCCTGTCTAGATCTGCGATCGGGGCACTTGTGGCCTTCAATCGCTTCTTGAACTGCATCATCTTCTGGGTCACAACGTCGTGGTGCTCGTGATTGCTTTGATTCTGCTCCTTACGCCGCTTGTTCTTGCCTTTGTTTCTCTGCTTGTCCCGGTGTCTCTTATGATTAGGATGTTGTCGTGCCTCCCCGAGAACTTGCTCCACACGGCGTTTCTCCCACAAATCTGATGGATTTGAGAAGAGCACTCCATGGTGGTCTGTCTCCTGCATCAGATTGTACCAGGATGTCAAGCGTTTGCCTATCTTCGTGCCGCGCGTCTCGAAGCCCTAAAATAGATGTTTTCAACATTACAAGGCCGTGCAAAATACACATGTCGGTTCAACGTACCAAGGTGGGATCGCTAAAGTCTGGAAGCTTGTTTTGGATAAGGGCTACAATGATGCAGGCGACGCAATAGACGGCAATGGAGACGACCACCAAGTATGGGCGCCTGGCCAGGACATGGTAGTACCAGTTCATTTTCTCCGAGTCGAAGCACAACATGTCTGCACCTAAATGTAATATCAAACACTCTTATCCTGTCATCATAGTCCCGTTGGGCTTCCTTTGCTCGGATATTCCCATCAGTGCATCCTTGGAGGTCTCTGGAATGCTGCCTCGAATAACCTTGAACTGGTCTGCGGCGCTCCTTGGGGCCGAGCCAAAATTGCTATTGTTTTGCTTTTGTTATAGATACTGCCTGCTGCTAATGACTGGCCAGCTTTTTCGCAGCTCAGCTTAATTCCACTTGTTGAATCGCATTTTCCTGTAAGTGCGCGGCCGTGCAATAAAAACAGGGAACTCGTAGTTAACAAAATCAAATAAAAGGAAAACAATCAAAAACTATGCGAATAAGGATAATGCAGAGACGGTGAAATAACAACAAAAAAGCAGCAAAGGATACACTGAGTTGTGAGCCAGTGCTGAACAATGTCCGCTGTCAGTGCAGCGGCCTTAAAGCGAGAAAATAGCTGTTTTGTTGGAAAAACACTAATCTGGGGAAAATATTTTAGCTTCAAATTTGCAGTTATTTATTTAAAAAAAACGAAACGTATTTGGTTTCAAGTATATAAACATGAATATTAACTAAAGTTTTATAAATAACTGTATTTAAAGAATACTGTCACAGAAAATATAGCTAAGACCAATCGCAGTTGTCAGCACAGATAGGGTTTAAGCAGTGTTGCAAAACGCGAACATGCCGACTTGTGCAATGTTTTGTAATCGTATTTACCAATATTTTTAAACTTAATTTTATTTATAAAAAAAATGCTGCGACGTGCGCAGTGCTTGCTGAGGCTGCACAGCCATGGACGCCAATCAGTTGTCACCGTCACCCGCCACAGAAGCTACTCGACGGATGAGGCTAACCCGAAACAGAATCCAAGTGCGAATCCCAATCACAGGGCGCAGAAACCGGCCAAGAACCTGCCGGCCGTGAGGAATCCATTCGCTGCAGCGCAGGATAGGACGAAGGACACCTATCTCACCATGGTGGAGATCTTTCAGGAGCGCGATGTTCACCGCCGCAACCATGTGGAGTTCATCTACGCGGCCCTCAAAAATATGGCAGACTTCGGAGTGGAACGGGATCTGGAGGTCTATAAGGCCTTGATCAACGTGATGCCGAAGGGCAAGTTCATCCCCACCAACCTCTTCCAAGCTGAGTTCATGCACTATCCCAAGCAGCAGCAGTGCATCATTGATCTCCTTGAGCAGATGGAGGATTTTGGGGTGATGCCGGACTATGAGATGGAGGCGATGCTCCTCAATGTGTTCGGCAGGCAGGGACACCCGCTTAGAAAGTACTGGCGCATGATGTACTGGATGCCCAAGTTCAAGAACCTGTCACCATGGCCACTTCCTGATCCGGTGCCGGACGACACGCTGGAAATTGCTAAACTGGCAGTGGAGCGCATGTGCACGGTCGATCTGCTGTCGAAGGTCACCGTGTTTCAGACGAGCGTCCTGAAGGACGCCATCGACGACACATGGATAGTTAGCGGAATGAGTGCGGAGCAGGAGAAGCTGCTGCGGGAGCACTCCCGCCAAAAGGCTCTGTATATCGAGGGACCCTTTCACATATGGTTAAGAAATCGCCGCATCAACTACTTCACCCTGCGCGCCGATCCGGACACCCAGTTTCTGGCTCAGTTAGATGAGCGGCAATTGGACGACGATGATGTGTCCAACATTGAGGTTCCGTTCTTTGGGCGCGCTCTTCCAAGGCGACACAATCAGCTGGGGAAACTGCGTTCCGTGCACCAGCAGGACGACGGCACCATTTTAGCCATCTGCGCCACGGGTACCTCCACCAAAGACTCTCTGCTCTCCTGGATTCGCCTGCTAGAGGCCAATGGCAATGTCTCGATCGGAGAAGTTCCCGTGCTATTCCGGTTTACGTCAACAGTGCCTGCCAAGGCGGAGGAGATTGAAGGACCAGCCAGTGTTCCAGCGACAAGCAATGCCAGAAGTAGTCAAGATGAATCACCAAGCAGCAGGCGGGAATAAATGAATTGTTGAACTAATGTCTGGTTTTTTTGTTTTGGCTATAGCGATTTTAACTATATAATTATGCCTTGAAATATCCTTTATGGTTATATTCAAGAGTTCAGCAAGTTTTAACTAAGCCGTTCGCATATTCATAGCCATATACTCGACAATATGTGGCTAGTGGTTTCCCTTCTAAAAAGAAATAAGTTCCCCAAACATTCGATGTGAAAAATAACAAGTGGCCGGTTCAAGTGACTTCAATCATTCTTCCATGATTTTATTAAATTCTGTGCTTAATATTTCATCTTTCTGGATTTGCTTATTTTTGAATAACAAGTACAAAGAAAAAGGGGATTAAATCAAAAATATTGTTTATATATCTTGTCACTTTTTAATTAAGTAAATGTAATTAAGGGGGTTTTACCGAGCTTAAACGATCTGCCTAGGATTTAACGCCTCTCTCTAACCGCTAATTAAGAATATCTAAATATATACATGTCATCTTTGTTTGAGATATATATTGTAATGTCATTGGAACTATCCAGCTGTCCTGTAGCTATCGGCTCTACTTTGTGACGATGGTCTTGTTGACGGGAAACACCTGGGTGACCACGCCGATGCCCTTGCTGGTTCCCTCGCGGAACAGGATGCGCATTCCTGGACGCACGTACTCCGGATGGCCAACGAATTCGAACATCACCGAAGCACAATCATTGGTGCCCAGCCGCTCGCCGCCCATGATGCCCCGTATGACGGCCGTCTGGCGGATGCTTCCGATGTGCACAGTGGTCTGGAAGCCGACGTAAATGGCCGTGGCGTGGAATAGAACGGACACCTTAGCCTAAAAATAAAAAGTTGTTTAAGTTAACATAATACATAAGTTAGGGTCTTCGTGTTGGATCCTAATTATTAAACTTATAACTTACCTGAAAGAAATAAGTGCCACAGGGCTCATCCGGACTGTTTCCCGTATCGCCCAGCAGCACCATTCCACTCCTGAGAGTGGGCAGATCCTGGTCCAAGCTGAAGGACAGTGAGGCACTCTGACCGGCCCGCACTACACGGCATGGTGCCTTATTGCGATGGATGGTGTTGACAGTCACAGGATGGAAGCTCCCGTTTGGTAGGGGTCCAATCTTCATTGGCATGTTTTCGGTTAGCACGCCCTGGACTAGCAGGCCGCCAACCACGGGCCCGACGTCAGATACCCGGAAAATCTCATCCACCTGGAACTCACAGGACTCCTGCTCAAGACGATCCTTTTCGGCATTACTGATGCCCGGCGATAGGACATACAAGAACTTTGTGACTAGATTCAGGCCCGTGCCGGTGACATTCGAGACACAAAATATGGGCACAATATTTTCGGAGACCTGATTCGAGCCGGCAGAAATGGCCTCATCTGTGTTGGTTACTACAAACGGCACCTTTCGGCAGCCAATGGTGGTCAGCAGGTTGCACAGCTCCTGCACTGTGGCATCCGGCGACGTAATATCCGTCTTAGTGACCAGTATGAAGAATGGCATGTCCAGAGCTCGGACAATGGCCAAATGCTCCTCGGTGGTGTCGTTGCATCCACTGCCTGCAGACACTACCAGCATGGCGTAGTGGGGCGAGTACCCGCTTAGCGCTTGGACGGTGGTCCGCATGTACCGACGGTGCCCAGCCAGATCCATGAACGTAACCAGCTTGCTGGACCGGTCACTGATTTCCTCTGCCGTCATCATCTCATTGTATTTGTAGTTTACCACATTACCCAATGCATCGAAGCCCAGGGTCTCGTGGGAGATGCATGAAGTGCGCCCTAAAGAGAAAGGGATAAGCAATTATTGTGTCAACTTAACTCCCTGAAAGGCTCTTCTTACCCGACTGAATCTCGTGCATGTGCCGGAACATGTTGAGCCGTGCCCTGCCATGTCCATTATCCAGTTCATCCTGTGTGAGCACTCCCAGCAGCGTAGACTTTCCGGCATCAGCTCCGCCGAGCACCGCCACCCGCACCTCGATGTTGTGCTGGTCGTCGGGTATCTTTCGAACCAGTACCTCGGCTACAACCCGTCGAGCACTGATGGTTTTACGGCGGAGCACCGAGGTGCTGGCTCCCAAGTGGTGAGCCATCTGCTTCAGTGTCGTGAGCGAGGCGTTCATGTCCTTGTCACTGAGTCCCTGGAGATACCCAGCATCGGATACACCAATCTCGTATATAGCCTCACCGTTTCCCTCGCGTAGCCGCCACTTCATCTGCGTGACCAGTTGCTCGAATCGCTGCTTCGACGGATTCACCAGCTTCAGCTTGTATTCCACATTTCCGATCTGTGGCTCGGGCGGCAGCATTCCCTGCTCGAAATCGAAGATTAGGTTGCCACGCTCAGTGGGGATGCCACCTACGAGGCCAAGTGCGCACTCATTCGAATTGGCGTCCGTCTCGTAGTCGCTGCTGCTGCTTCCTCCTCCGCTGCTGTTGCCATTTAGCTCCGGCTCCTCGTCAAAGCCGTCGTCTTGATTAGGATCGAATAGGCTCAGAAAGGACTCCATACTGTATGTGGCTGGCTAAAATGAAAGTATTGCAAAACATTAGAAAACATAATAGGATTATTTCCATCTAAACAAAGGAACAAAGCGTTATATAGAAATGCTATAACAATGTTGCGACATTGAGATCCAAACAAAAGTTCACAAATTTTTAAAAACAGTTGTGGCAGAAAATATAGCATTTAAAGTCTAAAAAACGTATTTAAAATGTATTACAAAATTTAAATTATATGTAAGTTAGAATATTTATAGTGCAAATCTTGTTTTTTACACGCACGTACGCTTTATGGACGAAAAGACACATGTCTGAGCACCTTTGTTTTAGAACATTCTTCAGGGAAAATAGGTTAAATATGAATAGCAAGAAAAACTTACGAATAAAGTACATATAACAAAAAAGAAAGCTAACTTCGGAAAGCCGAAGTTTTTATACCCTTGCACTTATAATTGAATCATGAAAATCTATCAGTAAGTATACCAAAAATGCATTAATTGTAATTTTCAAGTTTGCTAGTTTTTTCACAGGCTAAGAAATCAGCATAATAAATTTTAAATTGTAAAAATTAAATTGGTTTTTCACTTATTCGAACATTTTAATGATGATGACATGTTTACTAAAGAACCTTTTAAGATGATCAAAGATAAATTTGATAAGACCAAGTTTATGTATGAGCAATAAAGTTATATCATTCTTAAACAAGTCTTTATTTTTATTTTTTTTTTTTTTTGCAAAGTAAAACTACAAACGCACTTTGTTATTGATTTACTTAATTGTAGGAAAAATCAAAATTTACTGTATGTTGCTATTTTTTAACCGCGTCCGTGTATGCCTATGTATCCATTAAGTTTTTCAATTTTTTTTTTGGCCGTTCTCTTTGACTTGCAGCGACCTTGAAAACGCTTGTTTATGTTTGCCACGACGTTTGCCTTTGTTTGGATACACACGAAAAGAGGGGATAGTGGCGAAAAAGCTACGAAAGCGGACTAACTCCTCACCAGAAACTATTAGTTTTCCACTCAATTTACACTTTAAAAGGAGCGACGGGAGCTCGGATATGCAATTTGTTGAAAAACGGTTCCTATTTGCGCGCGGGCCTGGCACAAATTATCGATTTTGGCTGCGCTTCACATTGCCCAGGTCCAAATTTGTTATTCGGCTATCTGCTTCTGGGTTCTCTCCGAATTCGTGCTTTCGATTTTGTTTATAACCTGCTCTGCTTTGTGCTCGCGAACGAATGAGTGTGCGAGACACAACAAGCCCAACTACGTACGGGCACGACGAGTACATAAATAGGATTCAAGAGCTTTTGCGGTACCCTACAGTGTAGAGCATATGCGTGGGAGTAACTTCGTTTATAAGTTTTTTTTAGGCGGAAACCATTAAAAGTACGTTTAATGCTATGGTTGCAATTTTTTTTCCCTTTTTTAATGCACACACGAGCATTATCATATTTTGGGACGTTCTTTAATAACTTAATTTAATAAACTATTTTAATAATTCCCGGATTTAAAATAAAATTTATATAAAGGCTAAGTTTAGTATCAATTATATTGATAACGAACAATAGGCGCTTTTAGTTGGCAGTAAAATGTGATAGACGGGATATATTAAGTTAGCGAACCGCATCAACAAGTCGACCAAGCCCTCAAGGTTTGGCCCGTGTGTATTTTGGTCAGCTTTTCGCGTCTTTTCTCTTCTGGTTTTCTACACACAAGTTTGTTTTGATCGGATCAGCTGCGTCCGGGGTCTGGGGATTGACGCTATATCACGAAATTGATTTGGGGCTGATTCGCGGAAAGCTTTCAGCTTGAATTGCGGGGAATAACTGACATTAATACGTGTCACCCGCAATCAATGAATCCATGAATTCCGACCCCCGATTTCCTCGGAAGCATACACTATACATAATTCACATTGCGATTTCATCATGCAAACGGAAACAATGTCAATGCACTGCACACTCACATTTCACAATTGGTGCAATAGGCCACCAAAAAACTGGTTTCTGATGCAATAATCCTCAATTGCGTACAAGTGTCTCTATTTCGGGGGTTTCTCTTCCATTTCCTTTACACTGCCATTACAATTGGCACTCGTGGTACCGTTAGGTGGTATCAATAAACTTAACAATTTTGGCGGCCGCGAAGAATAGCGCAAAAATATGACGATTTAAACATTTATACTACATCTTCGTGATACCAATTTGTTTTGTTTACTCCTAAACAGCGTTGCCAATTTAGCTAAATGTCCGCTACTGGCAATGCTGACTTTAAGGAACAAAAAGTCTGGCAGCGCTGAAGTCTCGAGCCCGGGCGCTGCCAGACTTTCGTAGCCAGATATTTCATTGTTCATTGCGGAGTTTGACAACACTGGCAATAATTCAAATGTGAAAAATAACGTTCACAGCTGCAATACTATATGAAAAATTTATTTCCTTTTTCCTGCGTCGATTCGACGACGCATAGTCACATATGATTGATTATTTCCTTTATTTTTTTGTTATTTTTCCTCGATTATCGTACAGCTTTAGTCCTTGCTGAGATACAGCATTATGCAAAAGTACAAGTCCGTCAGTTAAATGGAAGTATGATTTTTGAAAATCAGCGTCATCAAAAAGACTTTTGGTAAAGTTTCATATATTCTTCTGCAGAGAATTGGCCTAGAAAATAGACAAAGGCAATGGTTTAGACAAGATTTCGATTGAAAACCTTCTTGAAGAGGACGAATCTGATGTGAATATTCAAGTTTTCTGTAAAAATACCAAATTTTGCGCGAATTAGATAAGAAACTAAGTTCTTCTAGGCTAAGTCTAGTTACTCCGCCCATTTGAACTCGGGCAAATGTCTTAAATGTCTTATTTGATAAATAAAATATAAATAATGATTAAAACCTATTGAAATTAAATTCAAAGTGCCCTTTTTGCCTTCGTTGAAGCGAAATATGACTAAAACAACATGTGAAAATGCCAATAAATCACACTAAATTGATATTTGCGCCTCTTGCTTAAAAAATAATTTAATGCATCAACATGTATATTTTTTATTAGTTTTAAGTCTTAATATTATGATGTGGCTCAACTTATGTAACTATATGTGATTTTTGTTTCGAAATTTGATTAGAGAAATAGAGATCTTTAAAAACAAGAAAATAAGGTTTTTTATTAATTTTTAGTTTTAAAGTACAATATTAATGTGAAACTGAGATATTACTTTTAGTTTTAAGTTTTTAAATATATGTATAAAACGCTGTCAAAAAAATATGTACAATTTTCTTTATATTTTAATAGTTATACTAATTTTAAAATTGGCGTCGTTGATTCGACAAAGCATAACCTTAGTATAGAAAAAATAAGCATAGCCATCTAGGGTTAAAGAATTTAGAATTCGGAATTGTTGTAATTCTATAAAAGTGATATAAAATAGATATTTTAGGTTTTTACACTAAATTTAAAACCAATACCGCCTTTAAATTTGTAATATTTTCGGACATATGAAAATAAGGCGAAAAATTGTAAAAAATATTTTTGAATTGCCTTTCACACGTAAGCTAACTGCATGTTGTAATGAAGTTAACGTCCCACATTGTATTTTATAATAAATTATAATATAATAGAGTAAAATCATCAGCCTAGCCCAATTACTAACAACAAATAAATATTATGAATTTACCCATCATTTTGTTATGCCTTAATTCAAACACAGCTTACATTAATTATTGTTTACGTTTTATTTTCTTACCATTAACATTATTACTTTATCACAAATATTTTAAGCATTTTTACATATGTCGTTAGTTACAATGATGTGTATATGTACGTCAGTATGGTTTTCTTAGGGACTTGCTATATGCATATATATGTACAAGGTCTGCTCCTCTTGGGGTCCATTAAATATGTACTCCCAAAGTAAGGGCAGGATTCTACAGGTTTCTGTTTCGCTTACAAATTTTTACTACTCGCACTCATTTTTGGATATCTACAGCAGGGGACTTTTGCCTATATGTATTTAACATATATATAAACTTGGAGGAAGTTTACGATTTGCTCTATTAGTTTTTCGCCATGGAATGCTCTATAACTTTAACCTTTAAACATTATGACATTACATTGATTTTACTAAACTCTATTGATGATTTTCGCTTAATTACCATTGTTTTTCTTATATATTTCCGTTTCGGGCTAGAAAGTCAAGACGTACGTATGTGTATCGAAATAAATCGCACAAATGATATGGCAAAATGTTGAACACTTATAGTCGTTTAGCCCTTGTCTATGATATAGGTAATTTGCAATACTTTCTGCTTGGTTTTAATGCGAATTTCTGATATGCTAATGCCTTGATAACAATTTCCAATGATAAGTACGGTAATCGAGAGAGTTTTTCAACTATTTGAACTGCCGTAGCTGCGGTCATCGACCCATTTTATGGCCCATAAATAATATTTACAAATACTTTCGTTGTGTGTGTGGCGAGTCCGTCAATGAGGTGCCGGAAGCGGCCAAAATCGGGCTCATCAAATCGCCATTTTGAAGTGGAATCGACTCTGTGTGGCTCGGCGCTTTTTATCCCGGACTCGACCCGCATAAATCATTTTATTAGCTTATTAAAAACTTTTCCATTTATTGTCATCGTTTTGCGCTATCGTGCGCACAAATCCGTGCCCTGTTCTTGTGCTCCGCCGCTTTTATTGTGCTCTATACCCATTCAATCGCTCGTGAGCTTATTATCGGGGCTGAGGGGGAATGCCA